>JAMKYM010000214.1:0-315240 GCA_026541065.1 Canavalia ensiformis
TGAGTAAAAGACAATAAAATTAACTAAATGATACATTAAGTAACTTATCTATACATAGCTTGAGTTACATTTACTACATTTACTCTTGTTGTAATTTGGATTTAAGAAAATAGTGTTGTTAGACATAAAAGTGTCTTGTACATTTTCTAGATAACATTTATCTTGGAAAGAATTAGTGTAAAAATACTAGAGTAGTATTTTGTAAAGTGTCTTATGATACTTTGTGCTTGTACTATTTTAAAAGTAGTAGATGTACCTATTATAATAGACTAGATATAGCCCTTGGATTGGCAAAGGTGAACGATAAACTCTTATGTGAATATCTTTCTCCTTATCCTCTATGTTGTCATTTGTCTTAAAATAGCTAGTGTCTTATAACAATTTAGTTTTCACAAAAGTTTTAGTTTTCTGACACAAAATTCAACCCGTTTTTGTGTGTCATGTCTTTTACTACGTTTTCTATTAGAGTTTAGCCTCTTAGGACCAGCATTCTACCAAGTGAAGAGGAACTAACAGTCCATGGCAAAATGAGGAAAACAACTCATCCTTGAAGGAACCTTTGTTACTTGCCCTCTAAAATTTCTTGGAGAAGATTACCCTTACTAGAGAGATAGAATATAGATTTCATCAAATCCACTTAGTATAATATCTAGAACATTATCCCATAAAATGGACTATGTACCTTTGGATAGACATGGATCAGAAATCCCCGAGGAGTTGTGGATTATAGATCAAAGAAAAATAATGTAAAGGCTAGATTCATGCTAACTTATACTCTTAAGATAAGTGATAGAACAATGGAAATACCAGCCTTATTCGATGATATTTGAAGAAATAACAAGCATTTTAAATACAAATAAACATAAAATCATAGAAAAATAAGTGAAATTTGAGTATCCTTTGGAAATTTTGAAAAATATAATTTTTAGAGCTTTTTGTGATAGATTCTTTCAATTTTGATGTGTTTTTCACTTTGTTGAAATACGTCACAGGAGTTTGCATTGGAACGTAAAAAGGGTAGTGTTGAGCACATAAAAGCTTGGAAAATTAATGCATTCCTACCACTTTTTGTGTGGCAACGCAAATACAAATGCATTGGACACAATTTTTGTGAGACATATATAAATAGCTCATTTCTACAGGTTTTGTCGAGTTTTTTAGCGGTGTTGGCTCGGTTACAACACAAGTTCTCTCCAAATTCTCTCTAGTGCGACTCTGAAGCGCGAAGAATCTATAAATTTGAGGGATCAAAATTGCAGATTCTGACACAGCTACATGAGAGTTTGCATAACACCCTTTCCTCTCTTGTTTCCTTCATTTCACCATGTGTAACTAGTTCTTAGTTAGGGAAAGAAGGATCTCAATTGGGCTTTCTTTTGTAATACGAACTTGTTGTGTTAATTCATGTTTACTTTCTTTAAATTGATTAAATTCTCTCTGTTCTTGTCTTCTACTGAACTATACTTGTAAATTGATTTTAGATTTCTATTCCACAATTGGAAAATTGGAGTAGGAGTGGAATTGAGGTGAACAACATAGTGAGGATACTCTAGGGCAAAAGATCAACAATTATGAGGTCTTGAGAATTTTAGAACCCAATACTTGCTCCAATTAGGAATTTCTAAGGAATTAGGGTTTCTAATTTGGGGGGAAAGGGTTGATGAGTCAAGGAATTAATCTTCGACTAGTTTAGTGAATTCAATCTTCAATCTTGCTTTTTAAAACTGAATTAGGCTAACAATTTTAGGATTGCTAGATGAAGACTAGCTGAACTCTAACCCTAACACCTTGCTAGCTTGATTTTCACTCTTGTATTATGAATTGAGTGTTGACTTCTTTGTGAATTGAATGTTATGTTTTTTTTATACAATAGTTATGATATTTATTGCATGTCTGTTTTGGATTATCTCATGTATTCTTGAGTCTTACTTCTTAGAAATAAAATTTATAATTCATAGCTCATTTACATTCATGTCAATGTCCAAATCCTACATATACTTAGTCCAAATAGTAGGCTTAGGTTGGGAACTTATTACTTGAACCAAATCCTTGTGGAAATGATACTCTCTCATCCTTTACTCTTAAAATGATAAGGTACACTTGCCTTCAATTTTCTAACAATAAGTGGGTATCAAGTATTTATTACAGCTGCTCAAGAAATTTAGGGATGATCATCTGTTTATGAAGGAATAAACCAAGTGAAGAGATCAGGATAAGTTATCTTGTGTCTCAGTAAATTTCAAGATGAAAGAAGGAGGAACCTTTGATGAAATGATTGGAAGGTTTCAAATGGTCTCAAAACCCTCGAAAGGACTTATGATCATGATGACACCATGGCAAAGATCCTTAAAGAAGCCTTTTCTCCTCGCTGAAAGATAAAGAAAAAAACTATAGAAGAATCTAAGGACAATAAACTCAAGTGAAACAAACTTTTGGGATCTCTTAAAATTTATGAGATTAGACTAAATGAGGAAGAACTTGATACAGAGGAAAGAATCTTGCCTTAAGGTCCGGGTTCAATGACTAAGACATTTTTTTCCAAGGTCATGAACGGTGAAGAAAGAAACCTTCACTTCAAATATCCTCAGTGACGACGATGGGGATCCGAATTGACGAAGAATCGTTATTTATATCTAAAAGATAGAATAAGATAATGAGCCAGGAAAAAAGAGATAAAACATTACAAATCAAGTCAAAGGTGAGCAATTTTCTTATAAAAATACTCCAAAATCTAATATAATATATAGTATGAACGTGGCAGCCGGTCATGAAAGCTAAATGTCCCGAGAATCTCAAGAGAAAAATTTCACTAAATCTAGAAGAAAGAAAGACCTTGTCTGATGTGAGATGACTTAAACGAGTAGTAGCTCTAAAGATGAAACTCTTTGAGTCAACACAAATCTGCTTCATGGAAGATACTAATGCGATAACAACAGAACTTTAAGTTCTGAAATGTATACAAAAATATTTTAAGTGATCTTGATACTTCTAACAAAATATACTATCTTAAAAAGAAAAGATCAATAGAAAATAAAAAACTTTAAGAAGTCATTAACAAAGAAGATTCTTAGAAGATGCGAGGCTGTTTTTCTAAAATAAATGAAATAAAAGATATGTCTAAATTTACTAAAATCTCAAATAAACAAAAACAAATCATAAAAAAAAGGAAGACACGCTAAACATAGATATTGTGTAGTTTTAAAACTACCACAAAGTTGAATAATTTGCTCTCAACCCTCATTCATCTTGTTCTCTTTACAAGTTTGAATACAACACAGGAATTATGTTTTATAAACATATACACAAACTAACATCAAAGGAATAAAAAAAGATACATGTACCTAAAATAATGATTATTCTATCGTGGATATCTTGCAGCGAAAGAAGAAAGATACCAAAATGGTACCTGTACAGTGGTTGCTCAAGACACATGACTGGAAACAAGTCTACGTTCCTAGATCTTGAACTATATGATGGAAGAAGCATTGCCTTTGAAGAAAACCATTAGGGAAGAGTTAAAGGAAAAAGGTAGAATTGATCTATAAGAGGAATTTGCAAGTATGGATATAAACAACTCAAAGCTCTGTAGAAATCGGAGTTAACTTAAAAACCAAAAAATGAAATACCAAATCAACAAGTATACACACTTGTTCAAAATCATCCATCAAATCGATGCCTCAAAGATCTAAAGTTTAAGTCATACCATCCACCTAACCAGATCCTTTGAGGCCCCTCAAAAAGTCAAAACTAGATCTAGCTTCAAAAATCAAGGAAATGTTGCTTTATTATTTGAGTTGGAACTTAAGACAGTAAATGTTGCATTTCTTGATGATAGAGGAATTGCTGCAATGGAAGAAGAATTGATCAAGACAGTAATGTATCTAAAAACAAAGTCAAGATAGTGGCTCAAGGACATAATTAGCAAGAATGTATTAACTACATTTAAACCTTTGCTAATGTAGCAAGATTAGAAGCTATTAGGATCATGCTTACATATGCATCTCAACATGATATAACTTTATTTCAAATAGATCTCAAAAATGCCTTTCCAGATGGGATAATTAAAGAAAATTTTTTTCTCAAACAACCCCCAATTTTATTAATATATCCTTTCCAGAACATGTGTATAAAATCGATCTTCCATTTCAAGTGATTGAAAGGATCAATAATAATGCTTTTAAAATCGATCTTTCAAGTAGCTATGGTAATGTGAGTGCCACTTTCAATGTTTCTGATTTATCCTTATGACCTTCAAGATCCAAGGACGAATCCTCTTGGAGAAGTAGGGAATGATGTGAACGTGGACACCACGACAAGTAAAAGAGATCATCTAAGAGATTATCTACAAGGAATGGAAGGTCCTATGACGAGAAATAAAATCAAACGTATGGAACAAGCAATTGAAGGTATTATCAAGGAAGTTCAAGAAAAAGACTACGTAGATCCAAGCCCAATTCCAAATTGGTTAATTTATGTAGTCATATTATTGAAGATCTTAAGTGATAAAATTTATGATTTGCTATATATTACACTAGGATTTAATATTTATCTCGAAGTTATTTGTTTTAAATTGGTTGCAATTCAAATTGCAATCTAATTAGGATTTCTAATTTGTTATTTTTTTTACTAGATTAGGATAGGAGTTAGGAATTTAATGAAAAGATAAATTTTGAAGAATAATCACATTTTCTCTTTAAGAGTTTTAATCTCTATGTTGTTTATTCGCTAAACGAATAAATAATAGGAGGGAAAAAAATAAATTAAATAAAATATTTGTTTGAATATAACGTGCAAATATCATTGATTCATTTATAACATAAATAAATTTTAATGAAATTTACAAACGGATTCTAATCACACAATGGGAAAAAAATTATTTTATTATATATTGGTATTTTTCAAATTAAGAAAGGTAAATTTTTTTACTAATATTATATATTATATGAATATAAAATAATAAAGAAAAATAATTCTAAGATTAAAAAAATAAAATATTACAATAATACATAATCTTATTAAAGAACTGTTAAATACAATATTATTCAAGAGTAAAAATTCGAATTCGAATTCTATTCTAAATTAACATATAAAGATTGATGATTGATGATTCATCTTGTGGGAATTAAATGTAAGGTTGTTACTTTGTGCACAATATCTAAAATAATTTGGATTAGTATAGTTCTTATTTATATTGTTTTTACTTTTTTATTTTATCTTTTATCTTTTATCGATATGAAACTTTTTTATGTTGCAACAAATTTCGCAGTCAAAAAGGAACGGGGAATGAAGAAAAAAGCTAGTTGCAAACATCAGAATTTTAAGTGTGCAAAATATGAGGTGAAACTAATTATGTTCTATATATAATAAATGGATAAAAATTATATAAATTCGCCTGTGTAGATGTACTCCAAAATGAGATTATGAAAACACTTAAATGAGACGAAAGATGAAGTGGAAAAATTGAGATGGTTAACAATTCCAAACACAATAAAAAAGTCAAAAGAAAAACAAAAATGGAAAGAAGAGTACAGAAAGAACAAATGAAGGAAGATGATGACACCCTGATATCGTTAATTTGTGAAGCGTATAAGTGGCTTGATTGCCGGATAATGGAGAGTTTCATTGATGAGATTTAGAATATCTAATATAACCCAACGGGCACGTTGGGAGCAAAGGTTATTGATATCAATGAGCAAAGTTTGTAAGAGAAATGGGAATCTTGAACTTGTATTTATACCCGCAATGGATGCTCACTTCTTCACAAATAACCATTCACCTAACCATTGCTTCAAGAGTCAGTATTGAGTATTGTGTGAGCAATGACTTTAACACTAGAAAAGAAAATCTGTTGTTGCCATTTTCATAGTTGTTTGGACTTGCACATCTTATGCCATGTCCACATAATCTCTGAATCTTCCATTACCAAACAGCATGAAGAGTGGATGGCCATCCATGGTCGTGTTTATGCTGACAATGCAGAGAAGGTCAAACGGCAACAGATATTCAAGGAGAACTTGGAGTTCATAGATAATCACAACAAGCAAGAAACAAGAGGTACAATTTAAGCCTAAATACTTTTGCTGACTTGACAAACCAAGAATTCCTTGCTTCCCACACAGGAACTATTTTCAACCCATCAACTGAACCAAGCAACATCAACAACAATCTTGGCTACCAAAACGTGTCACTCTCTCACATTGAGCCAAGCTTGGATTGGAGAGACAGAGGAGCCGTCAATCCAATTAAGTACCAAGGCACCTGCAGTACGTTCTTGTATCTAACAAATGCAAAATCAATAGTCACCATGCCATTCAAATATCAATTCACTAAAAAAGAAACATTTAACACAAAAAAAAAATGTTAAGATTGCTTCCTTTCACGTAGTCTTTATTTAACTTGAACTAATAAAATAGATATTGTGGATTTACAATAACATTACATGTATTAATAGTATATATCATTTTTATATATACAACTAGAATTGTCTACTAGTATATATTTCAGTGTATTGTTGGTGTAGAATTGCAACATTAATGTGTATATTAACAATTTAATTTTTTTAGACAAAAATTATACTAGCGCAGATTAATTTAATATCAAACTATTGGTATATGACATTTGGTTTTGTATCTGATTTGGCGTGTAGTAGATAGCTGCTGGGCATTTCCAGCAGTGGCAGCAGTTGAAGGGATTACGAAAATAAAAAAGGGGAATTTGATTTCATTGTCTGAACAGCAATTGGTGGATTGTGCTAACAATGATGGATGCAATAAAATGGTATATAGAGAAAGCGTTTGAGTATATAAAAGGAAATGGTATTGGAAGTGAAGCAAAATATCCATATGAGGGAATGGAAAGGAGTTGTCATATGGTGAGTCCTGCAGCAACGATTAGTGGCTTCCAAAGAGTAGCTTCACGAGTGAGAAGGAACTTCTAAAAGGCAGTGGCCAACCAACCTGTTTCAGTAGGGGTTGAGGCTAAAGGACAAGCATTTCAGTTTTACTCTGGAGGAGTTTTCACTGGCGAGTGTGGAACTGAACTTAACCATGCAGTTACTGCTATTGGTTATGGTGAGGACTCTGATGGCAAGTATTGGTTGATAAGGAATTCATGGGGTCAAAGATGGGGTGAGGGTGGTTACATGAAGTTGCAAAGGGATGTTGGTTCCCCTGAAGGCCTCTGCGGCGTTTGCTCTCCAACCTCTTATCCAGTCATTTAACTGTACCACCAAGTTGCATATATCCCCTTATGTAATGCTATAATTTACCATTTATATGACATCCTTATCTTAATTACATCGTTTCCTATTTCTCTCCTTTTTAATTTTTAACAAAATTAATTAATTTATAATTTTCTATATATCTATCATTTTAACACTTTTACCGTTTCATTATCAACCTCTATATCCCAACATCCCAAACCTCTATTTCTTACTTTCTGCTTTTCATTCGGTTTTTTCTTTTTTCATTAACGCTTGTTGCATTAAATCAAATCTGCTATATATAGATTCCACAGCAAAATTTTCTAAAATGATTATACTCCTGTGTTTGGATTTCAGACCAGACCAGGATTTCATTAAACACACCAACATTAATTCAAAGTTAATTGATATTGTCGTTGTGTGCCATCTGTTCTAAAAATTAGATATTTTAAAAAGGTTTTAAATATGATAATTAATATTATTAATTTAAATTTAAATATTTAAATTAATTTAAATAATTATTATTAAAATTTTAAGATATTTAAAATTTATTATTGATTATTTTAAATTTAAATTATAAATTATTATTTAATTGTCCATTAATGATTTATTATGATTTTAAATATTGAGCGTTGAAAAATTATTGCGACGTTATTTTCTCCTGTTATGAATTTAATTTTTGTTTGGAGTTTTGACTTTTAGCCAAGTTGATTGTACCTAAATTTTGTATATAAAAATTTTTTTTTCTGCTATTGAAAAGACACAAATTTTTTTTAGTTCTATTCCTAAATTATTTAGAAGAGGTTGATGTATGATGTCATAGAGAGAACTTCATGATTTTAACATATTTAAATTTAGTCCGATCGTTTGTGGTACTTTCAAAAAAAAAAAAACCATTTGTAGAAGATGCATGTTCCCCTACACACATTATGGTATGAAAAGATTTTTCATTATATTAAAATAATATAGTGATAATAAAATTGATTTGTACAAAAATAAATTAAAATTTGATTTATTTTAATCTTCAAAAAAGATACGGTGGTTTGGATCATCCAATTATACAATAAAATATATTATAAAGATCAAATTATTATTAGTTATTTGGAAAGGGTTTGAAGATGATGATTAAGAAATTTACTAAATATTTTATATAAATGAAACTTATATTTTTATATGTATACATTGTGATTGTTAACAAGCAACTATGAAATGTCATTCACAAATATAACTCGAGACATGAACATTTACATCAAGATTTTGTGAAATGATCAATAGTATGGTCATAAAAAATATTAATTTCACGGTATTTCTCACAAGTAAAATCTTAGTGAATAAAATCGAGGAAAACGAGACTTTAGTCAAAGTAAAATCAATAATCACGGGAACCCAACTTTTGTGATCGGAGAATTCATGAAGAAAGTTCATATGGGTAAGAACAAGTTATCATTGATCATTCTAGTACTGTTAATATTCATTCCTATGGTGTGAGGGAGGTTAGACTGCATTGAAAATATTTCATTCTTATGATGTGAGGGAGGTTAGACTACATTGAACAAGGGGTTAAGCTTAAACCTTTTAATGACTATCCATATCCTTACGGGTGGTGTATGAAATGCAAAATAAACTTGATGAAGTTACTTGTATAAATGTCAAGTGGGGCTGCTTGTATGAGATTAAGACACAATCTCTAAAGCATTCATGAATCAACCAGGCACGAGGATGACCTATATGCGCAAAACTGGCAAAAACAACAAGAATGGTGGGACTGTAATGTGACACGTGAATCTCTAGCTTATACCTATGTGTTTATGGTTCATAGAAGCTCTGCTTCACTTACTTAATTTTATGTGGGGATCGTTGTAGAAATTAAATATTTTAGAAGGGTCTTAAATATGATAATTAATATTATTAATTTAAGTTTAAATATTTAAATTAATTTAAATAATTATCATTACAATTTTAATATATTTAAAATTTATTACTAATTATTTTAAATTTGAATTATGAATTAATTATTTAATTATTCATTAATGGTTTATTATGATCTCAAATTTTGACCGTTGAAAAATTATTACAACTTTATTTATTATCGTTATGAACTTAATTTTTGTCCAGAGTTTTAATTTCTAGCCAAGTTATATATAAATTTATTTTTTGTTGAATTGAAATATCCAAATTATAATATTTCCGTTAGACACTTTAGGTTCAATCGATCCGATTACATCCATCCCCACATTGCAAAAGGCCATGGTGACTTCAACACATCTAAGGATGCTGATGGGGTATTAATGTTATCAATATATATCTGGCACTTGTGACAGGTCTTTGCATATTTATAACAATTAGCCTTCATGGTTAGTCAATAATAACTGGTCCTTCAAATCTTCCTTGTCATTGTGTTTCCATTTGCATAGGTACCAAAAGACCACTTGTGAACTTCACTTATGATCCTTTTTCCTTCTATTGTGTCTACACACGTGAGTAATGTCATATCATGGCTTATTTTGTAAAGTATCTCTCCATTGAGAAAGAAATTCATGGTCAATCTTCTCAAGGTTCTCTGGTTGTTTTGAGTGATATCATGGCCTCCCATCTTGTTCTTCTTCAGCATATTAGCAAAATTCTTGTTGATTTCGATAACGGATTTTGATAAAGGGCATATCTTCCTCTCAATCTAACTTGAACATAGGAGAGTGTCGGCTAGCTGATTGTCTTCTCGAGGTATATGAGAGAAAGTGACATCGTCGAAGTGCTCTACTAGCTCCCTAATATGGACTTGGTATGGGATCAACTTCGCATCTCGAGTTTTCTATTCTCCTTTAATTTGATAAATAACCGAAGTAGAATCAACGTAAACTTCTAAACACTTAATATTGGCTTCGATGGCAGCTTGAATTCCTATGACGCAAACTTCATATTCTGCTACATTGTTGGTACAATCGAAAGCTAATCTATCTGTGATTGGTGCATATTGTTTCTTTGAGAAAATCAATATAACTTTGATACCATGATCCATCATATTAAAAACATCGTTAAACAACATAATCCACTTTTTTTCTGTTATCTTTTCTTTATTAAACACGACCATTAAGTCTTCATCTAGAAATTCAGATTAAATTGAATAATAATCATTTAAAGGCTATTGAGTTAAATAATTTATGAGCGCACTTCCAATAACTATTTTTTACGTCACATATATGATGTCATATTTAGATAGTAAAACTTGTCATCAGAGTAATTCTTCCAAATAGAGTAGACTTCTTAAAGATATATTTGATGGGATCTATTTTAGATACTAGTCAAGTGGTATGGCTCAACATATATTACCTCAAACGATGAGCAACCTATGCTAAGGCACAATATATTTGCTCTAGTAGGGAATATTTCTCCTCAAAATCAAGAATTTCTTACTTACGTAATTGACCTTGTGTTCTTTCCTTCTAGACACATCATGCTAGTCTTGTGTGCATCCTATAGATTTTTCCATTACTATTAGATGCTAAATCAACAACCTCCCTGGAACCAAAGGTACTAAGATCGGTGTTTTGCAAATAGAGTTTGATCTTTTCGAAAGCTTCTTGGCAATCCTCATTTCAATCCATGGGTTGATTCTTGTGCAAGAATTTAAAAATCGACTCACATGTTGTTGTTAACTGGGAGATGAACAGAGCAATATAGTTTAATCTTCTAAGGAAACCTTGGAACTCCTTTTTGTTCGTGTGGCGAGCATATCAAGGATGGCACGAACTTTATCGGAATCGACTTTAATTCCTATTTTCACAACTGTAATTACAACGAGACGATGAACTCACTAAAAATTTAGAAACGAATTTAATTGATTGTGGAGCCGCCACCAAATTTTATTTTAAGGGAGTAAAATTTGGAAAAACCTTAACTCGAGGAAGATATCTAGGTTCAAGAGTCGGTTACGAGTAGGGAAGGTGTTAGGCACCCTACTCGCCCGTTCCAAAGAACGGTAACCTTAAACTGAGTGTGTGATTTTGATGTTTTTGAAAAACTGTTTGATCCCTTTAAGTAAAATATAAATAAATAGATTTGTATGAAAATGGTCTGACAAGACTTGATCCTATTCCTACGTATTTCCTAGTGCAATGGGAAACTCAAGGCTACGTAGTTCTAGTTTTTGGAAGACTTGATCTTCATAAGAAGGTTTATACAATATTGAGAAAGTATTTTGGATTTTTAAAGGATATTCTTAGTCCACATGTGCACAGGATCCAAGGCAAACGAAGGATGCACTAGGATTCATATGATTTCTACATATCGAACAGTAGGCTATGCTACCAGTTCGTACCTAGAATTCATTTCGTGAGACCAAATATTACGGAAGCACTTTTGAAAATGTTGATTTTTAAATGTATTCTTAGATCCACATATGCACAGAGTCTAAGACAAACGAGGGCTGCACTTGGACTCATATGACTCTCAAAATGTCGAACAATAAGGTATGCTACCAGTTCGCACTTAGAGCTCATTGTGTGAGAGCCAAGGTTTCGGAGGAATTTTAGAAGTGTTTTAAAATCTTTGATTTTCAAATATTCTCTCGGATCCACATATGCATAGAGTCTAAGACAAACAAGGGCTGCATTTAGACTCATATAACTCTCTAAATGTCGAACAGTAGGGTATGCTACCAGTTCGCACTTAGAGCTCATTGTGTGAGAACCAAGGTTTTGGAGGAATTTTAGAAATGTTTTGAAATCTTTGATTTTCAAACATTCTCTCGGATCCATATATGCTCATAGTCTAAGACAAACGAGAGCTTCACTTAGACTCATATGAATCTCTAAATGTGGAATAGTAGGCTATGCTACTAGTTCACACTTAGAGCTCATCGCACGTGACAGCCAAGGTTTTGGAGTAATTCTAGAAATGTTTTGAAATCTTTGATTTTCAAATATTCTCTTGGATCCACATATGCACAGAGTCTAAGACAAATGAGGGCTGCACTTAGACTCATATAACTCTCTAAATTTCGAACAGTAGGGTATGCTACTAGTTCGCACTTAGAGCTCATTGCGTGAGAATCGAGGTTTTGGAAGAATTTTAGAAGTTGCACTTAATAGATCATGTGTGATTATACTAAATTTTTTGAAAATATATTTGATACATCTAAAAAATTAAAACAAACCAATACATATAGGAGGATCAACACATGAAAAACAATACCTAAACAAGGTTAAAAGAACAAGGTCTACACAAGAACTTCAAGAACACAAGAGATTTTGGTGCCAAAACTTCAATTCAAACCTTAGAATTTTTCGAAAATATTTTTTGGTAGATCCTGAAAAATTAAAACCAGTAAATTGAAATATATGGATCATAGAAATCAAACAAAACAATTTTGACAAAAGGCAGACCAAAAATGAGCAAGTTATGCACAAACCAAACAAGTTAGGTTCATTTGCGCACCAGGACGAACATGCTTCAGTAATCAGGCGATAAAAATTTCATTTCAAATCCAAATTAGACAAATAATATCATTCTAAAAACTAGAGAGAAAGACTAAGAGAATGCAATAAAAATTACTAGAATCGAAGATATTTTGACCAAAAAAAATGATAATGAAAAACAGAGATGAAGATGAACCTCAAGAATACAAGAGATTTTGGCCCACCCAATTTGAATTCAAATCTCAGAATTTTTAGAAAATATTTTTTGGTAGATCTGAAAAATTAAAACTATCCAATTGAAATATATGGATCATAGAAATCAAACAAAACAAGTTTGACAAAAATCAGACCAGAAATGAGCAAGTTATGCACAAATCAAACAAGCTAGGTTCATTTGTGCACCAGGACAAACATGCTCAGTAATTAGGAGATATAAATTTCATTTTAGATTCAAATTAGACAAATAATATTATTCCAAAAACTAGAGAGAAATAAAAAGAGAATGGAACAAACATCACCAAAATCAGAGATCTTTTGACTGGTCAAAAATGAAAATGAAAAACAGAGATGAAGATGAACTTCAAGAATACAAGAGATTTTGGTGCCAAAATTTGAATTCAAATCTCAGAATTTTTAGAAAATATTTTTTGGTAGATCTGAAAAATTACAACCAACAAATTGAGAGATATGGATCCTAGGAATCCAGCAAAACAAGCATTGAAACGACTAAAATCTAAAGACACAACAAGCGAGAAAGTTATGCACAAATCGAACAAAAGTGGGATGCATTGCTGTCAGGCAGACATGCTCGATGTACGGCGAGATAAATTTCATCTTACATCCAAATTCGTAACGCGCAATATTATGATTCCAAAAACTATGAGATAAAGACAAATGATATCATCAAAACAAAATATCACGAAATTGACAGATCTTTTGATTGATCGACTAAATGAATACAAAAACGAAAGACGAAGATTGAACTAGCCACGAACCTGTTAGAGATTTTCTAGCGCCAAAATTTAGAATTCAAATCTCATTAATTTTTCGAAAATATTTTTGGTAGATCTCGAAAAATTAAAATCAAATATTTGGAAACATATGGATCATAGGAATCCAAACGAAAGCAAGAGTTTGACAAAAATCGTGAGCCCGAAATGAAGCGAGTTATCGCAGCGAAATCTATGCAATTTGGTGCATTGATGCAATTTGCGCACGAGAACGAGCAATGCTCGATGAATCGGGAGATGATAAACTTCATTTCTCAAAATCCAAGTGCTGACGAACTCGTACGTGCGCTCTTGGGAAGCTGTGATAAGAGAACTGGTTCAATGGGAGAGGGCCAGAACTGAACTTGGATACGAGCTAGAGAGTCTCTTATGTCTTTCTCTTATAGTCTAAATCTTAATAGATCTCAAGTCTCTTCCCGCTTATATATACCTCTTTTTATCGAATTTCGGTGGATTCTCTCCCTTTTTTCCTCTTTTCTGTTCTATTTGCTTTGATTCGATTTTGTTTCTTTCTGTTATTATTTGTTTATTCATTTTGTGCTTTCCATTGCTTTCATTTTGATTTTTCAAAGCCATTTGTAGACTAAATACTTCTTTCGCGATAAAAACAAAATAATTTGTCTTCGGGCTTGAATTACTCGGACATAATTCGGTGTTCACAACCTATCCATCACTAGCAGTAAATCCTGCAACAATTTTCTCTGATTTCGTCACATCGAAGGCACAATGGCCAGATTCAATCTCGACGCAAACTTTCAAAGTTGCTTGAGCAATTTTTAAGCTCAGTCAGCGGTATGGTCGGCTGCTCGATCCTTTGACCTTGCAACCATATCAGTAAGCGTAAGCTTCTAAATCTTCTAGTGCATCATACTTCACTGAAATGGCGTGCTCTTATGGCTCTTTGATAGATCGCCTCCAGCATTCTTTAATGCGAAGGTACTGCCTTGCACAGGCTGTTCACTCGGCGCTTATAATAAGTAGTTGTTCTGTCCAAGTATCCTCTTTGAATAGCCATCTTGATTGATGTATATCCCATGAAACCATCCATAAAGTAGGTAGTGAGAATTGAGCCAATGTTATCTAAACTAGCACTTCATCAGATGTATGCTTAGGGAAAATCATCCTTGGCTGATGACTCGGAATTTTTAACCGTACTGAATCTATTGTGAGCTTAAATTTTAAAGGCTCCTCCCAAGCCGGACTTGACTGAAGTTTTAAAGCATAAATCAATAATATTTACCTGAAAATTAAATTCCTTAAAAAGTTTCGCTAGTGTATATGTGTTGCATGTCTCTTTCCATTTCTTAAACATTCAACATATTCAAAAAATCACCTCAATCTTCTGCTTCGGTCCAAATTGATTATTCTTTTCCAACTTTTTTGTTTGTCAAAAGCGTTAGTTGGAAAATCTCGGATATTACAGCTGCGTTATTAGCATATAAATCATTGGAGAATTAGGGCTATCTTATGCCTCAGACCTCGATATAATATCCAAATTTTTCACCAATCTCTAGCGATGTGCGAGTTTTTATCTGCACAATATTTGGTCTGTATTGACTAATATCAATACTATTTATTTAAATAAATTAATTTTTTCATAGATATTATTGATTATTTAGTTTTGTATAAATTTAGCCAATGATTGATATACGAATTTAATAGTGACTTGCTATTAAGTTAAAGTTGATTTATAAAACATAATAAAAATTGATCTCATTTAATTATTTCAATGCATGTGGAATACAATTTTCTCTGCATTATTATAATTCGTTTAATAATAATGAAAAAATAACGAGCCCATTAAGTATCTGATATATAACGTGTGCCGAAAATCTTATTCCATATTCATATGTAGTACATATAAGTGATTACTAACATATTTAATTTTTATCTTAAGAAATATGCAATGATTCGAGATTTTATTAAAATAAATATAAATAAATCATCTACATGAGGCGTTCAGTGACCTTCCTTTTTTAAGATAAATATTATAACCACGTACTAAAAATTACCAAAGTTTATTGCAGCATTGAATTAAGAAGAATTACGAGTGATTAAATGTTAATTATGTTCATGAGATTCAATACTGAAGCGATTATTGCACATCTCAATTTTCCATGATAAAATAAGAAAAATTTACATTTTGTTTGATTTTTAGTCGACCATCGTTATAACGTCGAAGCTTCATAGACATAGTTCAAAATATTTTGACACAACTAAATTTCAACATTGTACAAGTTTGGTTTGAAGATTATTGACTCAGTCGTCCGACCTGCATACTATATGATTAAAAGTAGTAGACATAATCTTAGATGATACATATTATGACAGTATTTTTCATTATAACATGTTTTGGAACACTAAATACACTTTTGTGATCAGCTTAAATGCATCGAGAACTTTGATAGTCGCTTAGATTTCACCAGCTATTCTACCATGCAATTTACTTTTTATTTGTTGGTGTTACTATGCGCATTTTATTTTACTTTTACACCCATTATTGACTTCAAATTTGATACGTGATGGGCAAAATTCAATTGGATGAATCCATTTACATGACTCACATAACGAGGTAGCTTAAGCTTTATATCTAGTGAGAATGTGTAAGTCAAATGACAAATTATAAAAGAGCAACAAATTTCTCAACTTTTATCATCTGTATAGAATATAAAAGCATGGGAATAAAATTATACATTTGAAATCCAAATAAAATGGAAGAAAGAGAGATATAATTGATATAACTTTGGAATATTAAAATTATAAGTATTGAGGGTTTGCTATCATGTAGACCATTTTTTCTCGAAGTGAGATAAATCAATTTAAATTATTAGGAATAATAATAATAATAAAAAGGGAAAAAAGAAAGAAGAACCCAAACATAAGCAACAAATAATAATAAAAGAAACATATAGCAAAAAATAAATGAAAAAAGGGGACAAACAAAAATAGAAAAATGATAATATAATGAAGTAAATGAAAATGCGTAGAAAATACTAAACAATAAAAATAATAATTTATAAAAAAACTTTCAAAATTAAAAAAAAGAAAAGGGAGAGATGGATACTAGTTAAAATTAGTTAGAACCATGGTTTGAAGATAACCATGGTCTAGGATAAATACCACTGGTTAAGGATAAAGTATAAAAACAAAATTTAAAAAGAGAGGCTTTACGGTGATTGGATTTTTGAGGAAGAAAGTTTCTTTCATTCTCAGGGAGAAGGAACTTCGAGGAGGAAGAGCAGAAAAGGCTCTCTCTGTGGATGCAAGGCGATGCTCCTTGTTCCTTGAGGTTAGGTGGCGTTTGCTGCAGCCGACTCGTCAATCAAGAAAGATAGCGTCAATCTGAGAGCGGAAAGGTCTATTTCATGACGATCGACTACGTCGTCTAGTGAAGATTCTACATCCTCCAAACTCGCATTCCAAACGGGGTTAGGGTTCTCGGCCAATTCTATTTGCCTGATTTACATTCTTCATGCTTGAAATGCGTTGCATTGATGGCCTGGTTTGGCAGAAATCACAGCGTGATGTGTAGCTTCCCCGATGTGATCGGGATGCGTAATTCAATTAATTTCGAATCTGATTGGATTTCTTCGATTGATTGATCTTCATTTTCGATTGATATCACGCTTCGATCAATGTTGCAGTCGAATGTTGCTAGCTAAGCCATTACTCTATGCTGCTCTCTATCATAGCACATGATTAATAGAAGTCGTGTTTGGTTTATATCTTTATCGAGTGATCTAAATTAGTTTGATTCGGGAGATTGTATGTTGATTTTAACAATCGGCCATATGACAAAGCTTGCTGAGAGGTTCATTGCGACCCTCTTATATAAATTGGGACATTTGGATGATTACGGTCAGACACTGTCTTGAGATAGCAGTAGCGATTTGACGTAGTCGTTGCATATTCGTTTACTTGCCTTAACTCAGTGATGAGCCACAGATAGCCATGAGACCAAGTGATGGTTTAGGCCTTAATGCAAGTCCGAAAGAGTCAACCATAGGGAGAATTGGAGGGATTCCTATGGGATAGAAATTGGTGGGGAAGACCTGACTCATCGTGGTTCAGGAGGCACTCGCATCAGCTTAAACCCACCTCTCGGGTTCGGGAAAACCTTTGGTCTCCTGCTGTACCTATTGCACTCCATGAGCATCTGTGTAAGTCGGGTCCTACCTTTATTTCCGGAAGCCTCTTCGGACTCCTCTGATTCAGCGCGTTGTTAATCTCTCGGAGGGAGGAGTAACGCTTACTTGAGAAAAGATCAAATCTCCGTAAGTTTAGGATCCCACTTGACCATAGAGTTGGATTCTTTGGTTGGTTAGAGCACGGAGGTTGGAGTTCTCTATCCCAAATTCCACGAGGCCAAAGGACAAAATCGTGAGTTTAAGACCAGATAAATCTTGTTTGCCAGAACAAAGAGGATCTTGAGTAAAGACTGCGGAAGAGTCCTAGTCCTGCCTTCAGCCTGAGGGAGGTGGCCGAAGTGCGGCGGTCACTTGCAGGTTCGGGTAGATGAATGGAGACACCCTGAAACTAATAAAGGTTGTGAGACTTCTCAGCTCGCCATGTCATACGAGATCCCACAGAAGGCTATCTCTTGACTTAAACGGTATCTGCTTGCATGTCCAAAAGGAGGGCAGTCGTGGAGTCGGTTCTGGAGTAGTCTGGGATCTCTGCTTGATGTTCAAGCTGCCAAGCTCTGAGCATCAACATGTAGATTACGGGACACTACTTGATGGCATTGTCAAATCATGGTTTCAATACACTAGGCATACTACGCTTAAAGTCTTTGGTGAAAAGGTAGTATCAACATCCCCATAAAGATTAATGAGACACCTGTGAGAAAAGAAGGAAGATGTACCATAATGTCTAAATGTGTGAGGACCTTAATCCGTGGAAAAGCAGAGACGACAGCGCCAAAAAACCGAGGTCCTCGGTTAGTTCTCGTGCTCCTTTTGAAGCGAAATCTGTACTCTGCCTCATGAGCTTCGAATAGACTTAGCTGCACTCTCGGTTTACTGTAGAGTTTGTAAGCCACATTCGGACTTTAGCTTTTGATAGGCAAAGCTGTTGGAAGAATGGAACCTCCAGCTCTCGTGCTGTCAAATAAGACGGGAGTCGGGATATACTGGTTTAAGAAAAGAATATCGACGAGACTGAGTTCTTCACATCGCTAACCAGTTATTACTTAGCCTGGCACTTTCGGGAGCACTGTTGAGCCGTGAGTTTGCCTTTATACTTACGCTGGGTTGCAGCGGAGGTTTTGAGGAGTGGCACATCACGTGGCCTTGAAGTTCCATTATCCACGCTTTTGCGAGGTGGAGTCTTAGATTAGAGACTTAGGTTTAGGATGAGGCTGTAGGGACTTCCTATTGAATCCAACGATCGGCTTGGTCTAGTGTGATAATGTGGGGGAGACACAATTTTCTGGAAGGTCGAAAGCCAGCACCTAATAAAGCACCCTTAAATGCTCGAGCTAAAGCTAGGCCCAGCTCCGTCGTCCCAGTGAAGAGGTATAGGGAAATCCTATGAATAGTGTAGCAGAGAACTTTCCTTAACCTACGCTAACGTTAAAGTAGCGATCGGTGATCGGATGGAGCTTGGGTCCGACGACTCGACTATGCTTAGCGAGCATTTGCAGATGGGTTGATGATGTTGACAGAGGTCATCTGAACACGAGAGCATGGGAGTTCGATCAATGAGTATAAACCAAAAGAGGTATCCTGAAAATGGTTGAAAATACTAAGCGTAAATTCAGGTATGCAGGAAGATCACAGAAGTCGTGAGCTATAGAGGAATGGCAGAAAGCATATATAGTAAGATGGAGGAGTACTGGCACTCATGGGGCCTAGTACTCAGTTCGGACTTTTCAGAGTACCCTGAGATGATCTGAAACACCTGTCTCGCACCCCACAGAGACCTTGTCATGAGCCAGTGGGCCAGGTACTGCATGCAGGAGAAATTCATAATGTTTGGGTGACGCGTTTGAGGATTAAATTCTTTGCTTATGCCTTGGCAGCATGAGATCTGAATTAGAGCTAAATCTGGAAATGCATTTGAAATAAAACACGGTAGATCAGAAAAAGTAAAATTCATATTCCAGACAGGAATCATGAATGCAATTGCAGCTCAGCATGTGCGAGGTCCATCCTAGCCTAAACTTGATTCAGATGTACAAAGGCGATATCACTAGGCTTTAGATTGAAATTAACCCTTTGCATAATGTTCAAACCTGTAATTATGTTCTACCAGAGCCCATGAACCATCGGCGAGGATAAATACTATATCTTCGATCTGAAAATTCTTTTAAAAGCTGGAATTAGAACATATAGAGTAGAATCCTGCATAAATAATAGTCCATTGTCATTTATAAGCCTAAGGTTGATGTAAATAGCCCAAGATTGAAAATTCAAGTATGACAGATTAACCAGCGATTACTGCATTGTGACTTGCTTTAGCTAATCTTTTGATCAGTGTGTGAAGATATAGAGCAAATTGCGATCTACTAATCAGCTCGAGCTACTAAATAAAGTAAAAGGCGAGGATAGACGAGCTTACTTCCACTCTTCTAAGTATGATTGGCATTCAAAAGAGGTGGGTGTATGAGCGAGTTGTGAAGAGTTCTGACTTGGCCCGACTTCTAATGCCTCTATCGTTGTCCCCAATGCGAGATTGAAAGGCAACTAGGAATTAAGACCCGGCAGATCATTTGTAGGATGGGGAGGTCATGGTGAGAAATTGTAGAGTCCCCCAACCGCCAGCGACCACTGTTTCCTTTAAGAGACTGAGTTGAGTCACGTGATCAGTGATTGAACCCGAACCGATTGTGTAGTAGAGTTGTAAATTCTGAAGCTAAATAAATTCATACAAGATCCCGTGAAGCTAGCCTGATTTTTGACACACGCCAACATGGTGGGGAGTCATGAGTTGTGTCTAGATCATAGGGATGTTTGGTAGAGTGCTGATTAGAAGCGGAAAAAATCCATCAGTGCATTGGGAGAGCGATACTACGGTCCAACATTAACCTCCTATATGTTTATCATGATTGGATCCTCTTCACAGCATTCACGGATTCTTTATCTTGATTCCTGATTTGAAGATCCTCTGCGATAGCAAGGAATAATGCTCTTGGCGTTGGTTGATAAATTGCTAGCAAATTAGAAAGTTTTCTCGGGTATGCATGTTCAACCCGGTTGAATTCCCCAACTATCTTATACTGTTTGTTTCAAAAGAAACCTTGATTCAGCGATCGAATCCAATACGTGCTTATGTGGAGAGGGTCCCCAATATGCTTTAATTATGGAACGGTTGTGAAAATACGGCTAAATTCCCATCTTATGCTAATCTAAGCGGATTTTAAACCAAATCAACCAGCGTAACTTGTCATGATGCTCCTCAATAGCGATCGTCCTTGACTCCGAGAATATCCGGTAAGCCTCGTATGCATTTAAGGCGACACTCGTGGCAAGTCGCGGAATGCAGGGTCCGTCCCGTCTCGAAACAGATCTCTGCGAGGCCAAGGTTGGTCATTTGGGGATTGAGCCTGACCCATAACTACCCGTGCAAACCACCACAAGAGGTTAACTAAAGTCATGATCATCATCAGTGGTCTGATATACCTGCATGCACATGGTTTGCTTGAACTTATGTCCATTCACCAACCATGAAATGATCGGGTTACGATAGAGACTTAAATAAGCTGGGCCCTCAAGGCATAGTGCCCATGATCTCACAGCGTAATAGTATGGATTCCCACGCCCGTGATATTCGCTATATCAGTCTTTCCGGGGGTCCTAAACATAGTCCTCGATCGCCTCGCTATTAAATAGAGTAGCGAGGTGTGTGCCACTTGCTGGGCTAAGGAGCCTAAGATGCTAGCCCAAGGCATAATCGGCTATGGCCAGTCATGTTGTTAACTAAGTGGTAGATTCAAAATTCGCACCTTAAGTCCATAGGGTGGGTCCGATCACCCATACCGGTCTTATTTTCAAAGCATTGCTAATCTAGAATCATGATAGCAGGAATTCCTACGGGAATTAATGCCCCAAAGGAGGATAAGACTAAATATAAGGATATATGAGAGGATCCCGTAACCGGCTTCGTTGACATTGTATCCAGGTCTTGTTCGGCCTAGACCTTTTCGAGAGTATGAGGGCAACCAAGATAGATGGGAAAAGGTAATAATTGCACAGATGATTTTCTAACCATCTCCCGTTTTCTTGAAACTTTCATTTTCCTTCTCATGGGACTTCGTCTGAATGAATCCCTATCTGTGACGGAGGAAGTCTTCTCGGTTGGTCTCGTATTTGAATTCGTGCGAACTCCAGTGCGGCTTACGACGGTTTGAGTTTCGTATAGATGATTTTCTAACCGTCTCAGTTTTCTTCGAAACTTACTTTCCTTCTCACGGGATTCGTGCCAACGAATCTAATGCGCGTGCAGTCTTCTCTTGCATCAGATTTGAATTCGTGCGAACTCGAGAATGCGCCTTACGACGGTTTTGAGTTTCGCATAGATGATTTTCCAACCAACTTCCGTTTTCTTCGAAACTTACTTTCCTTCCTCACTGGGACTTCGTCCAACGATCAAAACACGAACTGACCGTCTTCTCTCATTCTCAGATTTGAATACGTCGCAACTCAAGTGCGGTTTACGACGGTTTGAGTTTCGCATAGATGATTTTCCAACCAACTCCCGTTTTCTTCGAACTTTTACTTTCCTTCTCCTTGGGACTTCGTCCGAACGAATCTGTTGACGGCAACGTCTTTCTCTCGTCGTTCTCAGATTGAACTCGTGCGAACACCAGAGGCGCGACTTACGACGGTTTGAGTTTCGATAGATGATTTTCCAACCAACTCCGTTTTCTTCGAAACTTTTCCTTCTCTCACGGGACCGTCTCAACGAATCTGTACGGCGGCGATCTTCTCTCCGTTCGTATTTGAATCGTCGAACTCAAGCGCTACGACGGTTTGAGTTTCGCATAGATGATTTTCCAACCAATTCTCGATTTCTTCAAAACTTTTACTTGCCTTCTCATGGAACTTCATAAAAACGAATCGATGATACAGCGGAAGCCTTCTCTGCACCCGTATAATTTTCCCTAACTTTCTTATTCGTGTGAAAACTTTCCTATTTTCTTCCATAGGGAAGTCCCTTAAAACCAGAACTTCATGACCTTGAATTTCCCACGTTGCACCGGGAATACGTAGGAGCAGGATCAAGTCTGTCGGACCAGCCTCCATCAACCTATTTATTTTCAAATTAATTAAGGGATCAAACTATTTTCAAATAATCACACACTCAGTTTAAGGGTACTTTTCCTTCGGGAACAGCGAGTGGGTGCCTAACACCTTCCTACTCGTAACCGACTCCCCCGAATCTCATCCATTGAGTCGGGTTTTTCCAAATCTTTTCCCCTTAAACAAAAATTCTTGGTGTGACTCCACAATCAAATCAAATTATTTTCAAATTTTAGCGAGTTAGTCGTCTCATCAAATTACGTTGCATAATTATCACAAAATATTATAAAGACTTTCAGAAGGTTAGATAATTTAAATTTATATTATTCAGAATCTATTATGGTGATGATGAATATATATATATATATATATATATATATATATATATATATATATGCTCTTGTTATATAATATGAGTATGCCAAAATATTTGATCAACGAGTGAATATTACGAGTTTATAATAAAAATATTTTTGTTGTAAATATGATACTCATTAAATCTAAGAGATACCATAAAATATTGTATTAATGGATTTTTCACTATATTAAAATAATATAGTAATGATAAATAAATTTAACTTTTACAAAAATAAATCGCAAACGGATTTGTTTTAATCTCAAAAGAAATATTGTAATTTGGATTTTCCAAATGAATAATAAAACATATTAAGGAGCTCAATTTGTTATTATTCACCCGAGAGAAAATTTAAAGATAAATATTAAGAAAATTTTTTAGTAAATATATATTGTATAAATATATTGTGATTTCTAGTTAGAAATAATAAGAAAACGTTGAAATATAAATTGAGATATGAGCATATACGTCAAAGTATTGTTAATTAATGTGAAGTCAAAGATTAATTTGACTGTATTTCTTACAAAACAAAAGCTTAGCAAATGACATGGAGAGATGGAGGTTTAAACAAATAAAATCAATAATAATAGGGATCTAACCTTTGCGATTGGAGATCCCATGAAAATGGTTCATACTGGTAATAATAAGTTATTGTTAGTTCTAACACAATCTTTTTTATTTCATTCCTGTGATGTGAGAGTGCTAGACTACATTAAACGAGAGTTTAAAAGTATAAATATTTAATGACTATAACATTCCTCATGAGTAGTGTATAAAATATAAAAATACACTTGATGAAATCACCTATATAAGTATAAGTGAGGTCACTTATATGAGATTAAGACACAATATTTAGAAAACTCATGAATTACCAACCACGAGCATTGTTTAAAGAAATATGCACAAAATCGACAAAAATAAAATAGTGTGAGGACATAATGTGACAAGTGAACCTCTAGCTTATACCCAAATATTTTTGGTTCATAAAAATTATGCTTCACCAAAATATTGTCAATTAAGTTTATCTATATAAGGTCTTGCAAATAATCCAAAAGACACCATATTTGATATATTACATTCCTAATGTAAATCCAGCAAAATTTATTTTTTACTGTATCTTGTTAAAAGTTTTTTTTAAAATCTTTTGAAATATGTGAGGATTATTGTAAAAAAGTAAATATTTCAAAAGATATAAAATTTGGTGCATTAATTCACGAAGTAAATCTAGAAAAATTTATTTCTTATTTTCTATCTTATTAAAAGTTTTCTTAAAACCTTTTGAAATATGTGAGAATTTTCATAAAAGAATGAAGATTTCAAAAAAATTTAAAATTTAAAATTAATTATTATTATTTTAATTTTTAATAAATTTTATTATTTACTTAATACCTGTTTTAATTTGTGATAATTACTCTTGTTACTAATTTTAAAATAACTCTTTTAATATCAGAATTAAAATTATAATTTATTATTATTACTACTAAATTAAAAATGTTTTTATTATTGAGATTTTGAATTAATTACTTTAATCATTTTAATTATAACTACTTCTTTTAAATGTAACTTTTAATACCAACTTTATAATCATACATTAAACATCACCATTTTCAATTTAATAGGTTAAATATAACCAAATCAATCACGGATTGAATTTTAAAATTTAAATTGATTTAATTAAAACTTCAAATGGGTATTCAATATATTCATCAACAAAT
The DNA here is from genome assembly GCA_026541065.1 of Canavalia ensiformis. NCBI lineage: Eukaryota > Viridiplantae > Streptophyta > Magnoliopsida > Fabales > Fabaceae > Canavalia > Canavalia ensiformis. The sequence continues at coordinate 24,938 of JAMKYM010000214.1, forward strand.
TAAATTTTGGGAAAGTTTTACGAGTAAAGGGGTAATTAGGTCCTTAACATAGTTATGACCTTGTAAATTGGTCCCCAACTTAAAAAAAGTCATCGTTTAGTCCTTAACACTTTCTTCCGTCATACAAATTAGTCCCTCAAATCAACTTTTTCGTACTTGACGTGTTTGAAGTTAACGTTAAGTCTTTGAGGTGGGTCGTTAAATGCCACCTAAAGGGCCACGTAAGGTAATGGAACGACGTCGTTTTGTTGGGCAACTTATAGTAGCTGTTACAGAGGCTAAAAATGCTGAAAAGGATGTCATCTTCTTCACTCCGTTCAGAAGACATTATTAGGTTTAGAACAGTAACAACATCTTCTCTAAGTTGAAACTTCAGAAATTCGTGAAATTGGTTAAGTATTCTTCTTCTATTTCTATGATTACCATTGGAATGGACAAGGATAAGAAGCCAATTCGGAGCTGGAGTTCTGGAACCTTGCAAGCTGGTAAAAAGGAAGTGAACATGTAAAAATGTTATTGCAAACACAAGGTCATGATAAGGGTTTAAGTTCAGGAGAGAAATCGGAAAATTATTCTTTGGTTGTCAAAAAATGAAGGTCATGGATATTTATTACAAAATATTTGAAGTTTACCATGATTGTGCTTCATCTCTATAGTTGTTAACTTGTATAAGATGTTTATTTTTAGGTGGAAGAAAGATATGGATTCTTCCTCTCGTATCAGCGATGATGATCTTGTTCTAGAAAATACTTTTTTTGATCTTTTGGTTTTTGAAGCTTACATCTACCATGCAAGTGGGTGTTGGTGACAATGAGGACGAAAAATTGTTGAAGAATCTAGCAAAAGGAGATTAAGACCTTGGATTTTGAAATTAGGAAACGAGTTTGATAGTCATTTTTTGTATGGGTTGATAATTTGTCATTTTGGTTTGGGATTTTGTAAGAAATTAGGTTGAAAGGTGTATGTGGTGGATGACCCACCCATTTGCAAGGTGATAATTGTGTACTAGTTTCCCCTTTTAGTGATTTTGTTTAATGTACAAGTCATCTTATTTTGGTGAATGTAATGAAGCTACTATGTTGTACTTGAAATTTATGGAATGTAATGCAATGTTATCCATTTTGTCCATTTTGTCACATCTTTGTATTATTATAGTATAAGAATGGAAAAAGACGAATACATTGAATATAGAAGTTAATTCAATTTGACAAAATGATAGAATTAACATTAAAGCATGAATATACAAGGTAATTGGATTTGATCATAGTAATCAAATCATAAACACACATAACAAAAGTAAACACCATTCGTAGATGATTTACTAAAAAAGAAGAAGATCACAATTAACTACTTTGACTAGTTCTATTACATTAAGAGGTTGAACCCTTAAATTTGGGGTTGGCATAAACTTTGTAGCCTTAGCATCATCTTCAACATGTAGCTGGTTGTGTTGGTGGTGGAGATGACCTTGAATGTCTTTTTCTTTTGAACTTGAGTGTGCTACTTGCTTTTTGATAGGTAACTTAGGCCTACCAAACTCGATGTTTCTTTGGAGACTCAACTTGGGTGGTGGTGGTTGGGATTGAGAGATTTCCATCTCATCATGTATAGGCCCTTCACTTTGTACAACAGCTCCAAGATGTACATCAACTGGCCCAATAGTTTGCTGAGCAGGCCTAAAGCTTACATCAGGAGGCCCAACACCTTGATCTCCAGCTCCAGAAGGTACATTAGCAGGCCCAACACCTTGCTCTCCAATTCCAGAGGGTACATCAGCAGGCCCAACACCTTGCTCTCCAGCTCCAGAAGGTACCTCAGCAGGCCTAACACCTTGCTTAGAAGTCAGTATAGAATGTAAATGCCCAACGCTTGACATTGCAGTTCCAAAACTAGATCCAACATGTGTAGGAGCACGGCCAACACTTTGCCCCGCAGACTCTAGGAACCAGGTCCATTATGTGATCCACCAAAGTTGCATCACCAACCGAATGCACTTGTTGGGATTGAAAACTGTTCCAACCTTTGCCGCTTAGCAACAAATGGACACGTTTGCTTGTTATAGTTAGGGCCGTCCATATACCCTACAATTAAACTCCTTAACTTTCTTTTTTAACTTGTAAGGATTGCTTTCTTCATTTTGTTCCTTCTTCCTTTGCTTTTTGGCCTTCCAATTCTCTTTCTCATTTTAGGTGGAACTGGTGGGATGTGGCCGTAGTATCCCGAGATTCCTTCCCTGCAATGCCTCAATATGATTTTTGTACGTTTCTTGATAAGAAGCCATTTGTGACCAAGCATGACAATTTGGTCTTCGCAGCGTTCATGTTTATATGCAATTGAAAGAATTGCATGCATACAAAGGCATACCTGAAATTTATAATAATATTAACATACTTAACCATGTTACTTGTTGAACATATTAACAAATAAGACAAATGATTAAGGACTAACCGTTAGTGCCAATCGCCGCAGTGCATGATTGTGTGCCAATATTAACAAGAACCTTTGACAACCCCTGGACTTCAAATTTATTACCATCATCATCTCCTACAAATATATGATTAGCCAAATCTAGAAGTAAGTTGCGGACTCATCAACTTAAGAAAAAAGTACAAAACACTAAATTACCTCGCCAAGTTGCCCTCCATTTATTACTTTCTCTTTCTCCTTCTCTAATCTACTTTGTTGTATTGAGTGGAAGGTGACCATCATGCCTTGCAAGTTTAAGCTTATTTGTAGTAATACCGTTGAAAATCACCACCCTGATCTCCTCAAGCATACTTAAAATAGGCTTGTCCCTTGCTACTAAAATTTTAGCATTAAATACCTCGCAGTTGTTGTTACATATGTTGTCAACCTTACACCAAGTATCAAAATATGCTTTGGTCCATGACTCTTTAGGTTTTTCATAAATATTCATATGCTCTTGCATTTGTAATCCTTAAGGTATTCATATGTCTATGGAACTCAATTGGAGTTGTTGCTCTTGCAGATTTCCACAATAGAGATCTGAGTTCCTTGTCCTTCCACCGCTTAGAAAAGTACCTCCACATATATGCCATAGTGATGTCTGTGAGGGCTCCAGCATAACCTCTGTATTGCACTGTTTTGATACCCTAGCAAACAAATAATGTCCAATTAGTCCCCGACAAATTAAAAATCTTGCAAATTAGTCCTCTCGAAGTTATCATCTACCTATCGGAAACATATACAAGTATTTCATGGAAGTCATGCAGTTGTTTACCTTTTGCATATCAGAAATAAAACTCCATTTATTTTGGATTGTAATCACCAATATCATCACGAGTGAGTCAAAAACCATTTCAATTTTCTTTTTTCTCAATATCAACCACATAAGCTATTACCCAAACGTGGTTGTTTGCATCTTGAGCCACTAGCGAGCAATGTGATTGGCCACCATAATAACCCTTTAGAAAAGCACCATCAAGACCAATTAAAGACCTACAACCAGCTTTGAAACCCTTTTACGTCCATCAAGACATATATAGATCCTTCGAAACTCCGGGAGGACCATCAAGTTGGGGAATAGTTTCCATTTTCACTTTGATCCTGGGTTCCATTTCAAAAGTTCTGCACGGTAATCCCATAATTTGGCATCTTGTTCCTTTTCACTTCCTTGGATAATACCTTTGCGGCTTTCTTAGCTCTCCGGACTTTTGTATCCTCTAGGTGCACACCATATTTGCTTTTAAAGAAGTCAACCATCTCACTATGTCTGTGTGTTTCACCTTCCTAAAACTTTTTAACAAGTTTCCTTGTCACCAGAGCTTGAGTTGCTTGCTTATTTTTGAACACTCTTCCACAACTATGTGCATCCTTGAATGTTTTTATTTGGACACTGTGTTGGGAATTGTTATAGCTGCAAAATATGGTCCGTTCACAAGGATCCTCTTTACAAACAATACGGGCCCTTTTCTTATCATTTTTAACCCATCTAATCTCTCTTCCTAATTGTATTGTATACTCTTTTGACTTCCTTAAAGGAATATAATGTTGGAAACTCCTTTAAGTTCTAATTTGACATTACCAAACTTGGCTTCTCATTAAATTGAGGTAAACTTCTTTAGTGGATGCTTCATCACCTTGACTCTGGAGGTGTTCTAAGTTCTTCTGACCTCCAAGATGCTTCTTCCTCAATGTCATCTCTTCCACTTTGTTCTTCACTTTCAGAGGAGTCATCCATTATGACTGCCTTTCCCTTTCCATTTCCCTTTCCCTTACTTTTCATGTCTTCTCTGGTTTTTGATCCACTACCCTCACCTCCCATAGCTCTCTTCTTCCTTTTGGCACTCTAGTCTGGACACCTTCATCTCCACCAGGACTAACCTGTTGCATTTCTTTTTCTTTTTCCCACTCCCCTAATTTGGGTACTTTCATCACCACCACTAGTAACCTAAACCGTACATGTCTTTCCTTTTTTCTACCCTAGTCCTGGATACCTTCAAGACCACCACAAACATCCTCAACTTTAGACCCCTTTTTCTTTTTTCCACCCCTACTGGGATGACTTCAACATCCATAGCAAAACCATTTTGGCGCTTTTCTTCTTTTTTTTTCACAGTCTTCACACTTTGACCTCCACCAATGCACTTAACCTTACCCCTGGTCCTCTTCCGAGCATCAACCTCGCATTACTACTCTTTTGTATATGGACCACTTCCACATCAATCCTCAATAGCAACCTCACCCAATTTTTCTCAGATCCACATTTGAACCCTCCACATCAACCCCTTCAACATCACCAAACTCCACATCAAGAACCAACCAATTTATCCCCTTCAACATCACCACCCTCACTCATCATGCAAATGAGGCCCTTCAACATCAACACCCTCAAACTCAACCCTTGTACATCAGCACCCCACACCTAAACCTTCCAAATCACCCCTTCTACATCAACACCCTCAAACTCAGCCCTTGTACATCAGATTCCCGACACCTAAACCTTCCAAATCATCCCCTTCTACATCAAGACCCTCAAACTCACTTGTACATCAAAGACTCCCCACACCTAAACCTTCCAAATCATCCCCTTCTACATCAGCATCCCTCGCACGTAGAAAAACTTCATCAACCTTATCATCATCTTCTTTTGTGAACTTGGTAAAAGCACATGTAGGTCTCGCTTCATCGACTTCATCTACGGAATGTTCATAATATATATCAATTGTTCCACCATTTTCCTTTGCTACATGCACCATTTGTATTAAATCACGATCACATTCCCAAAGCTTCAGCAAACTTTCTAAAACTAAATACATTTAGAGTGTCTTCATCATGATCAGTCCCATACTAACCCGCCCATTTATAACTTCTTCTTCTTCCCCATCCTCTTCCACAAAATTCCCGCCATGATGTATATAGATTGTTATGTTCTGCATGTACCAATTTTAAAAAACAAATATTACTTTTAAAAGACAGGGGACCACATTATATAAACAATTCAAAAATTCCATAATTCATGAGAACTAAAACAAACATTTCCACACTTTCATTCACTACCCTCCAAATTTTCCCTTTTCCCACAAAATCCTTTTCACAAATAAATTTAATCAAGCATTCGGGGACCACAAAAGAGCATATCCAACAAAGTCTATCAATGTAAACCCTAAACCATCCCAACAAATTCAAAATATTTGAAAAACTTTTGTAGTCCAACCTGGTTGTCCATTTTTCTGCAAACGTTCCAGATTAATGCTTCAGCAATTTAGCCCAGAACGATTGTCTTGTCAAGGAAGTTCAGTTGGTTTCCTTTTTTTTCAATTGAAGAAGCATTCGTCGTTAACGTTAACAATACAAAATTTTCCCTCCAATGCTGTTATGTACTAAGTTACCCAATAAAACGACGTCGTTCCATTAACTTACGTGACCCTTTAGGTGGCATTTAAAACGACGTCGTTCCATTAACTTACGTGGCCCTTTAGGTGGTATTTAACGACCCACATCAGCACTTAACGTTCCAACTCAGCACATCGTCAGGCCAAAGTTGACGGAGGAACTAATTTGAATGACGGAAGAAAGAGTTAAGGACTAAACGGTGACCTTTTTTAAGTTGGGGACCAATTTGCAAGGTCATAACTAAGTTAAGGACTAATTTGACCCTTTACTCAAAGTTTTACTCCTTTATAAAAGAGATGCTCGTTCCATTTTAAGACATTCTATATATTTGAAAACCATTTATATTATTGGATTTTTAGATTTATTATTCTTGTTAATCCTATTTCATGTTTTTCTTGTTAGAACAGCTGTTGCATTCCTAGGATCAAGCGCAAAAATTTTCAAGGATATTACTATCTCACATCTCAGTTTATGATATGATATCCAAATTTTTTAGCATGTATTTTTCACGTAGCTTTTTTTAAGTATTGCTTGTAGCATTAAATCAAAACTGCTATATATAGATTCCATAACAAAATTTTCTAGAATGATTATACTTTTATATTTAGACTTCAGACTAGAAGATTCCACTGAACACAAACACTAACTCAATTTAATTAACATTTGTTTATCTATCATTTACTCATTTATCAAATATCAATCTTTGGTAAAAATTATTGAAAAATTTGAATATGATTTTGTAGGTTGAGATGTGTGATAGCACTATCTTCATGTATATTGTGCATTTATTTTGTAATCCTTTGTTATATAACAACCCCTTCTACAATAAAATAAAAAATAAAACTAGTAGATAATTATTAATTAGAAAACCTAACAATATTAAAAAGTTTTAAATATTTGGGACTTAGGTGTCTTAAAATAGAAAAACGGTCTCGTTTATATGGTGAAACTTTCTAAAAAATTTAATTTGTTAATAAATATAATTAAATACTTATTTAAAATTTTATTTAAATATATTTGAATTTAAAATTTAAAAAAGAATATTAAAATTTACAACTAAAGAGATCATATGTATATAGACATATTTAAAAGGGAATGGAAATTAAAATCAATATTAAGAGGATGATTATAAAACCTATAATTAAAGGTATATTTATCATGTTTTTAGTATATAATAAATTGAAATTTTAATCTAATAATTATAATAATAAATCATCTTTATTTTTTATATTAAAGGTTTTATTTAAAATAAGTAATTAGAGGTTAATTATCATTATTTAAAATGATAATTAATAAATTATAATTATTTAAAATGATAATTAATAAATTATAATTATATTTAAAATAATAATTTATTTTAAAATTTAAATTTTTTAAAATATTCAATTTTATAAATGTAAATGCTATATTTAACTTCATGAGCATATGTAGAAGAACATTTCAAACATAATTATGTATTATATCCATGTACCACTTATAATTGGACCTACTGCTGCCGTGGAGAGAATTTACCATTGAATGAGATTATGCTTGATAAATAATTTATATATAATAATATAAAATATTTATTTTTAGTGCTTAAAATCATTTTAAAAGAGATTAAAAATATATTTATTTTTTATTAAATTTTAAAAAAATGGTATATCAAATATAATTTTGGATGTTAAAATTATAAAAAAAAAATGTAGAAGATTTTCTATCACATAGATATGGTAGAAAAGTTTGAGAAGTTAGATATCTTAAATTTATATTATTGAGAATATCTTATAGTGATGATGTTATTTGAGAAGATAAAATATTATGAGTTTATAAAAAAAAATATTTTTATTGTAAATGTGATACTGATTAAATCAAAGATATACCATAAATTATGGTATTAATGGATATTTTTACTATATTAAAATAATATAGTGACAAAAAATAAATTTGATTTTTATAAAAATATAGTGTATAAAATATGGAATACACCTGATAAAATTATCTATATGTGTATCAAGTGAGACTTTTGCATGAGATTAAGAAACAATCTCTAAAGAACTCGTAAATTAGCGGGCATATGCATGATTTATGTAATGTTATAGTTGAATCTCTAACTTAAACCAAAATGTTTGTCAGTTTACAAAAGTTATATTTCACCAAAATGCTCTCAGTTAAGTTTGTTTGTTTAAAGTTTGGTTTATAATTCAAAAGATACAAGATTTGATGCATTACGTTCATGAAGTACATCCAGCAAAATTTATTTCTTATATTTTATCTTATTAAAAGCTTTCTTAAACCTTTTTGAAGTATGTGAAAATTATTTTAAAAATTTGAATATTTTAAAAAATTTTAAATTTTAAAATTAATTATTATTAGTTTAATTTTAAATAAATTTTATAATTTCTTGACTACTTATTTTAATTCATGATAATTACTTTTATTACTAGTTTTAAAACAACTCTTTTATTATTAAAATTAAAAATAAAAATTATTATTATTATTAAATTAAAAATATGTTTATTACTAAGATTTTAAATTAATTCCTTTACTCATTTTAATTACAACTGTTTCTTTTAAATTTAAATTTTAATATCTATTTTATAATCATTGAATGTGGTCATTTTAGGTTTAATAAGTTGAATCTCATAAAATGAATCGTAATTTGAATTTTAAAATTTAAACCAATTTAATTATATTTATCAAGAAATTAAATTTTTGGAAATTTCTATTTTTATATAAAAGAGATTTTTCTTCTCATTTTAAGACATAGATATACTTAAAAATCATTAAAATTGTTGAATTTTTAAATTTATTATTCTTAATAGTTTTATTTTTTGTTTTATTGTAAAGGGATCATGTTATAAGCACAAAAAATTTTGGAGGTAATATTATCAAACGTCTTAGTCTGTAAGTATCTAAATTTTCCAACATGTACTTTTCATGCAATTTTTTTTTTAAGTATTAGTGGCTGCATTAAATCAAATTTCATATATATATATATATATATATATATATTCTATAACAAAATTTTCTAAAATGATTATACTTTAATATTTAGACTTGAGATCATAGAATTCCACAAAAGACATAAACACTAATTTAATTTAACTAACATTCATTGTATATTATATATTCGTTTATCTAATATAAATTTTAGGTATAAATTATCACAAAATTTGGATATCATCTTATAGGTTGAGATATATGACAATATTATCTTTAAAGATTTGTACATTTATTGCATAATTCTTTCAATTTAACAGCTAATTTTTGCAATAAAATAAAAAATAAAATTAATAAGAAACGATAAATTAAAAAATTCAGCAATATTATTAATTTTTTAGTATTTTGGATGTCTTAAAACGGAAAGAGAAATATGGTTTATATAAGTGATATTTTCCAAAAATTTAATTTATGATAAATATAATTAAATATTCATTTAAAACTTTTATTTAAATTGATATAAATTTAAAAATAAATGTTAAAATTTAAATAGAAATTAAATAGATGTTTGAAATTAAAAATTAATCAAATTTAATGTATATAGATATATTTAAAAAAGGAATCAAAATTAAAATTGATAATAAAAGAATGATTATAAAACCTATAATTAAAGGTTTATTTGTTATATTTTTAATCTAATAATAAATTAAAATTTTAATTTGATAAAAAAGGTGTTTAAAATAGATAATTAGATATTGATTATCATAACTTAAACATATAATTAATGAATTATAATTATATTTAAAATAAAGATTTATTTTCAAATTTTAAATCATTTGAAATATTCAATTCTTATAAGAGAAACTGATGTAAATGTTATATTTAACTTAATCAATATATTTTTTATTATATACATGTACTACCGATAATTGAACCTACCGTTGATGTCAGGGTATTTGATTTTGGTAGGATAAAAATTGAAAGAAAATTTTTATATAGATATATTTTATAATAATTTATATGTTTAGGTAAGAAGTAATGATGATTACGTATCTGAAAAATGCAACACATTGCATGGAAGAATATTAGGATACGTCACAGATTTTGCATAAGTGTTCTCTGCTCTTATGCATGACTCCATTTCAAGATGTGATATAAGATATAAGGTGTCCTCAAATCAATCCTAATCACTTGTAGCCTTGACCTAATGCATGCAGCTTTATCTTGTTTCCTATGATGTGGTATAAGGTATTTTCTCTTCAACGTTAGTCACGTGATTACAGTGGTTTACTTGAAAAGCGTACACTGGTTATACAAAATTACTATATGTTGATCTTTTGTGTAAAAATTTTGAATATGATAAGTTGAAATTAATAATAAGTAAGGAAAGAAGAAAGTCAAAGAAAAAACCAAGAAAGGATGAAAAGAACCTGAAGAAATTTAAAGGAGAAGATCAGAAAATGTAAAGAAATGTTGTCTTTTTTAAGTTTAGAATGACATACATTTAAGTGTATATTTAATTTTATAAACGTATTTATATAAATTAAATTATATTTAAAATAATTTAAATATGTATTAATTTAGATTGTTTAATGTATATTATGTAAATAAGTAAATTTTTTAATAGTATTTGAATTAATTATAAATTTTATAAGGTTAAATCAATAATTAAATTTTAATATAATTTATTTATGTTTAAATTTAAAAATGATAATCAGTTTTTAAAGAATATATAATATTATAAAATGATAACATTAAAATAAATGATAATATTAAATTAATTTATTATAACTTAATAAAATTAAATATATTCAAAATCAGACTTAATATATATATATATATATGAATTATAACGTTAATATTATTGTTGTTATTTAAATTATATTTAATTGGTAAAATATTAAGGTTTTGTTAAAAATAAATAATAATATTTAATCAGTATTTTAAATAAATTTTCATAATATATTATAATTTAATAATATATATATATATATATATATATATATATATATATATATATATATATATATATATATATACGCGTGAATTATAAGTTAGTAACATTGCTACATGCTTTAAAAATATACAATATTTTTTTATTAAATAATACATAATTTATTAAGATATATTAAAATTGTGTTTATAAGTAAATTAATTTTAAAAGGGTAAACTACGTTATCAATTATTAATTACTAATTACCGAATAATCAAATATTACATAAATTATTATAATAAAAAAACTAGTGAAAGTATAAATACTGTCAGTTTATTATGTTATATTTTTATATTTTATTATAATATTATTATATTAGAATATAATCATGTTAAATATATTAAATTAAATTTAATATTTTATTATATTTTAAATAATAATATTCAGATTATATTATATTTTAAATATTAATATTTAAATTATATTATATTTTTTTGGTTAAATATTAAAGTTTAATATTTTTTAATTGACTACAATTAAATTAACATTGATATTTTGTTATATCTTAAATAATAATGTTTAAATTATATTATATTTAGTATATTTTATTAACAATATTTAATATTTTTATTATATTTTAAATTAATGTTTATATTTTATTATATTTTAAATAATATTATTTAAATTATATTAAATTACATATAATGATATTTAAATTATATCATATTTTGTATAATATGATTTAAGTTATACTTTAATATTTTGTAGTTTATTATATATTAAATTAAAATATATTTATTAATTTTAACGTTTATAGTTTTTATTATTATTATTATTATTATATTTAATTAAAATATATTTATCAATTATAGTTAAAATAATGATGTAGTTAAAAAATTATGATAAAATGATTTAATTAATTATGATTTGTTAATTTATTAAAAGTTAATTTATAATTTATAGGAGAAAATTTAATGGCATCTTTATCACAATCTAGTTGTGAGATTAGATCAAGGTAGGATAATCCATCACTTCTAACGTTGTAAAGTGTTTATATATCTAAGCAAATTTGAAATGAAGTACTTGATCGAGACTTAAAGATTCGAAGAGTAAAAATATTTCACGAAAGAGATAATATTCTATAGATTCCGTGATAGATTATTTAGATCTAAGGAGAGCTAAATTTTTAGATATTGCTCAAATTCAATTCTTCGATTAAAGCTTTAGTTGAAAAGTGGGGACCTGTAACACACACTTTTCATATATCACTAAGAAAATATATGATGCCCCAATTATTGGAAATACTTCAGCTTGGGTGTGGAAGCTCATGGTGATGGAACTATTGGAAAATTTTTGACCTGAAATGAGATGCATGGAACCTTTGTGAAGATGACTTGATTGAATCAACATTTTTTCAATATAAAGGACTATTTGGATAATAAATTTCAGCTACACAAATATGTTTGTGCTTATATTCTTTGTTTGATTGGTGGAGTATTTTTTTGTAATCATTTGAGTAGTAGGGTACCGCCTAGGTACCTTTCATTATTGCTTATTTCGATCAATATGGGCAATATAGTTGGGGGTCAGCTGTTCTAGCACATTTGTACCGTGAGTTGTACACTTTGACTAACTACAGTAAGAATGAAATGTGAGAATTTACATTATTGCTACAATTATGGGCTTGGGATAGATTTCCTCGTATTACTCTTATTATTCTAGCATAACAAAATTTACACTTCCATATGGAGTTAGTATAATAATTGTCAAGTTTTTTTTTTCAATTCAATATTTAAAATTATTATCATTTAATACATTTACTTTTATAGGTGGAGAAGATATTCCTTTAAGGTATTTAGACAAGATTTGTAATTTTATTGGCACGATTTTGAAACCATAAAACAAAAAATGTAAGTATTTTATTTGTATGATGTTTAAAAATTAAGTGATAAAAATTATAAATTTACATATTTACTTTTACATTATTTTAATATGTAGATAAAGTGACGACTATATACAAATATATTTCACCTATTGCCTATAATATGGAGAGACAGGCAAGATTTTTGGGCAGCTATGGTGCCATTATTTTACTTTCATATTATAGAGTGGTATCAACCAAATTGTGTTATGCAACATTTTGGAATATGTAAACATATTTCCCAACTGCCAAGCCAACTAGAAAATATTCATGGATTGATATTAAAGGGGAAGACAGATGATAACTAGGTTCGAGTTTATGCTCCGTTTCTAGATTTATGCAATAACAGGAAACAATTCGCATGCTTAGAAATGTCTGATGATGGTATGATAAGTGTTAATTTAGAATATATATATGATGATACACACATTATACAAGGAGATGGATCATAAGGGAATATAAGCAATCAAAGGCCAAGCAGTAAGTCTAAGAAGAAGATATTTGGAATCTCCATAATTATATAAATATAATTAAGTAATTTATTATTCTCTTATTTGTAGGTCGATCAAGTAGACTTAACCTATTACATCGCAATGGACATGATTCATTGAGAGGAGAGTCCTTGCTACTCCTTATGGATCTCATTTGCTACCATACAGAAAATATGCTAGTGATGTTCAAAGAGGAGGATCGTGTTGTAACCACTTAAATGGCTACACCAGTTGCTACATAAGATCCACCTCGACAAAATTTTTATGCAAACATGTTGGATAATAGATTTTAGTGGCAAGACCTTCAACGTAGTCCTAGACATTTGGAGCATCAAACTCATACCATTCCTTCTCTTCCAACTCGACACGAAGGATATTATTTTGTGTCATCACAAGATGTACCATTGTCCCCGCTTCGGCTTATGCATATCCATCACAACAATTAGTGATGATGCAAGTTTGTCATTGCAGGACCTTCAAGAGAAGTTCCTTTTGTTGCACCTAGTTGTTATGCACAAGCATCGTACGATGATATTGCTTTTGAAGGCGAATTATCATCATTGCAATTAGGAGGTGTCGCAACCGTAATTCCGACGAAACGACGAACTCGCTAAAATTTTTTAAATGAGTTTTTTGATAGAAGTGGAGTCGCCGCCAAATTTTTATTAAAGGGAAAAAGATTTGGAAAAAACCCTAACTCGAGGATGAGATTCGAAGTTCGGGAGTCGGTTACGAATGGGGAAGGTGTTAGGCACCCCACTCACCTGTTCCGAAGAACAGTACCCTTAAACTGAGTGTGTGATTATTGAAATATGGTTTGATCCCTTAGTTAATTTGAAAATAAATACTTGATGGGGGTTAGTCTGACAGGACTTGATCCTGCTCCTACCTATTCCCCGATGCAATGGGAAACTCAAGGCTTACGTAGTTCTGGTTTATGAAGGTTTGACCTTCAGAGATGTTTAAAGAGAAGTGACATTCGAAAACAAATTCATTTTTTGGGGACCTTTAGCCCACTCATGCACAAGACCCGAGGCGGCTACGGCAGCACGGGGGCATATACAGACTACTAAATGTTGGACAGCAGGTGAACCGTCAGCCCCCCATTAGAGCCCATTGCGTGAGACTTAAGAATCCCAAAATATTTTAAAAAGCGTTTTATTTATGAAAGGATCTTTAGTCCACTCATGCACAAGACCCAAGGCAGCTATGACAGCACGGGGGCCTATACAAATTACTAAATGTTGGACAGCAGGTGAACCGCCAGCCCCCCATTTAGAGCCCATCGCGCGAGACTAAAGATCCCAAAAAAGAGTTTTATTTTTGAAAGGACCTTTAGTCCACTCATGCACAAGACCCGAGGCGGCTACGGCAGCACAGGGGCCTATACAGACTACTAAATGTTGGATAGCAGGTGAACCGTCAGCCCTCCATTTAGAGCCCGTTGCGTGAGACCAATGATCCCAAAATATTTGAAAAATTTTATTTTAAAGAAGAGGAAAGAAAATTATTTTCACTATCAGAAGCATAGAGTGTTTTTGGGAAGGAAGCAATTTTATCGGAAATTCGGAGGTTTATTAGCAATTATGGAATTTTGGGGATTTTATTAGCAATTATGGAATTTTTTAGAATTTTATTAACAATTATGGAATTTTGGGAATTTTATTAACAATTATGGAATTTTGGGAATTTTATTAACAATTACGATATTTTGGGAATTTTATTAGCAATTATGGAATTTTTGAGAATTTTATTAGCAATTGTGGAATTTTTGGAAATTTTATTAACAATTATGGAATTTTTGGGAATTTTATTAGCAATTGTGGAATTTTGGGAATTTTATTAACAATTATGGAATTTTTGGGAATTTTATTAGCAATTATAGAATTTTTGGGAATTTTATTAGCAATTATAGAATTTTTGGGAATTTTATTAGCAATTATGGAATTTTGGGAATTTTATTAACAATTATGGAATTTTTGGAAATTTTATTAACAATTATGGAATTTTTGAAAATTTTATTAGCAATTATGAAATTTTTGGGAATTTTATGGAATTATGGAATTTTTGGGAATTTTATGAAATTTTATTAGCAATTGTGGAATTTTTGGGAATTTCATGGAATTTTAGGGGCAATTTGGGTATTTCTGAAAATCGGAGGGGCATTTTGGTCTTTTTAGGTGACAAGGGCAATTTGGGTATTTCTAAAAATCAGAGGGGCGTTTTGGTCTTTTTGGGTGACAGGGGCAATTTGGGTATTTTTGGAAATCAGAGGGGCATGGGGTTTCGAACCCCCGCCCCTGAGGTAATGAGCAACACGCTCCTCCACTAGGCTAAGCCCATAGTTGAGCTTTTAACCACACCAATTAAATTTAAAGGAAGGGGAACGATGGGAATCATGAACAGAACTCGAGCACGATCCACCGCAGCTTTGTGCTTGCATATTGGCCAACACCTTGGCCCTTATAGGAGCTATATGTTCACCCACTCGATTGGAAACAAGGGAGCCATGAACCATTTTCAAGCAATTTTGCAGAAATCACAAGATCAAGCCTAGGATATTGAGGAACTGCGGGGCAACGGCACACCAGTATCCTACGACGTTACTCTCTATTCCTATACGTTCCGGATTGGCTTGGCTTTCTTTTCCACTTTCCAGGTTCCAGTTTCCATGCACAAAGCTATCAAGCTATGGGTTAGAGATTGCAGGGTCAGGAACCAGCCATCTCTTTGGCTTGCTACACTCTATAAACTAACAACATAGATACATGGGTAGCTCGCGGCATCAGTGCATAGGGGTAAGTCGTTGATTAGGGGTATAGAAATCAACTACCGACCCTGAGCTAACTTTTATCTCTGAACAGGAACCTATATACATCAATTGGGAGGGTCTTTAGGCCTACGCCATAGGCTTGGATTGGACTTTAAGCTTGGACAGTCATCAAGGATTATGTACAGGTCGAAGGGAGACTGCTGGACTTGGCCTTGAAAAGGTAGGGAGAAGACTACACAAGCAACAGATAAAGTCAGGCTAGCTGCACAGGCAAGAAGACTACGTTGCTATCAGTCTAAGTTATGCTAGCATAGCATATTGCACCATGTATCTAGCCTGTTTGAGCCACACCTGAGGCCTTCCTAAGGATACGAATGACTCAGATTTGCAGCAAGCACATGATCCAGTAACAGAGGAAAGCAATATCATACCTTGGACCAACTTAATTTCCAATAACCGATGAAGAGGAACAAAATCGGATCGACTCCGAGACACATTCAATATTATTATTTCTAAAGATCAGGATTCATAGAAACAGATCAACTACACCTATAGATCATACCATGTAGCTACAAGTAAACATCGTCGATTAACGACAAGTAGGATTAACTAACATTAAATCAAATGGAATTTTAAAGGAATTTAGTGAATCAAGGTGAATCAGGCCTCAAATCAGTACACAATCAGACTCATCATCTCGGATTACCATCCAATGACATTCACTTCACTTTCAATCAAGCCAAGCTAATCAGAAGAGTAACACCATGGCTCACACACCAAATTGGAGAGGAGAGAAATACTAACCTTAGTGAAGCTAACAGGCACCGAATCGACTTGTGCAGGCGTGGCTAGTTATGGCTATGGCTATGGCGTTGTCCGATTTGCAGAAGGAGGATCTGGATGTTAGCAGCGAATGAGAAGAGCTGGAATCGTGGTGGAGAACCACTACTGAATCGATTCTCTAACTCGAACGTACTTATGATTAAACCCAAAAATGCCGAGAAGACTCCGGAAGAAACTCTCAAAATCGAGCTCTGGAATTCTTGATTCCCCTTTCTCTCTTCGCCAAAGGATCTTTTTCTAACAGAATTTGTTTTCTTTTTCTTCCGTTTTTTTACTTTTTCAGAATTTTTCAGTTTTCCTAATTTTATTTAGTTTTCCAGATTTTAATTTTTCAATTTTTTCGGTTTTTTCTTTTTCTGATTTTTTATTATTTTATTTTTTCTGATTTCTTTCTTATTTTCGATTTTCTGATTTTTTGGATTTTCCTATTTTATTTTTTGGCTTTTTATTTTTTCTAATCAATCTTTCAGATTTTAAGTTTGTTTTGTTTTTTTTATTTTTTTAGATTTTTCTTTATTGCTTAATTTTGATTTTCCCTAATTCCTTTTTTACTTCCCCTTTTTTTAGTTTTCTCTTCCTTCTTTTTTAATTAAAGCTTTTTTTCTTTATAATTTACATTATTTAAGTTAGGGTTAATTAACTTTAGTGGCCGGAAACCTCGGACGTAATTGGGTGTTTACAGGAGGTCCTTCGTTTCAAGGTGGAGGAGCATCGTCAGCATTTGCTCATTTCACATCACGAAATCTTCCATCTCCTAGGTCGTTGTATGATGCTTCTCAATTCTCACCTCAGGCAAACCTTGGTGTTGGTAGAAGTTTTTATACATCATCTTTGTTTAATCCCACCATGATCACAACACTTCCATCCATGCACACATATGTACATAGTCCAGATATATTTCAAGATTTTAGTTTTAAGGGAATTGACTTAAATGTAGACTTATCAGCTGCATTCCATGACGAGGCTCGAATTGATGATCCTTAGCTTAATGTCACACATTATCTTTACAACCCAAGAAGATGTGTGAGGGATAGAAGCGTTGATGATGACTAGTTTTTATCTTTGGTTTATGTTTATGGGCTCTTTTATCTTTATATCTTTGATGCTTTATGTCTTTAACTATTTTTTTTTTGGACTATTATTATGAAATTTTTATTTGGTTATTAATTACTTCGTTTGGATTATTATGTTGAACTTTATCAATAAATATGTTATAGTTATTGAATGATTTCTTATAAGAATAAACGGTTATGTCACAATAACATAAGGAATGCTAACAATGGACTAAACTCATTAAAATGCTAATGTAATTTGAACAACCTTAATTAAGATGAAAAACATCAATCATTCTTTACATCATCATTTTAACTATTGTTTTGTCCTTGTTCTCTACATGGACATCGAGATTGATTATGACCAACTTCTTTATAAAGACGACATCATTATCTTCATTGTAATTCAACCCAATCTATTTCATTTCTTATATATGTAGACTTCGGTCGACCTTTTCTCCACAATCTCTCCTCATTTGGCACTAGTATCCATGGATGAACAAGGACAAGAGACATCACATTTCCAATTGGCCACCATTCACTTGAATATACACTAACAAAATTTTTAATTGTATAAAAAGAATCCACAAACTGGTTAAAGTTCATACTAACAACAGTATATGCAGCGATAACATGAGAGCATGAATATTTGAACAATTGAAATTTGCCACATTGACAAGATCCTTGTGATAAACTTATAGCCCATTTTTTACCATTGCATTATGTGACGGGATTGAATACTTCATCAACCTCAAAATGTGAAGATGGTGTGTCATATCTCCGAACCTGATAAGAAAATGTTTCTTCTTAGTTATTTTTTCTAATGCAATTCATTAGTTTACCACAATATCATTGATTTGAGTTAAGTTCTACCTTAGTACCTGCATCCCTTTGCAAAAAATATTCAATCAAGCGACTATACTTACATTTAACAAGAGTTGTAATTGGGAGATTGCGAGCACCTTTCAAAATTTTATTGACTAGCTTTGTCAAAATTGTGATCATGTGCCCATACTGTCTACCATGTTGATCGTAAGCCAAACTCCATTTTTACTTTGAGATCCTATCAATTCATCTAGCAACCTCAAGATTACTTTCTCTAAACTTTTCTAGCTTTTCGTCAAATATATGTTTACATGGTGTGTAACCTGTTAAAGTTTTACAACGTCATTAATGAAATATCCATTGATTGGTATTAATAATGCAAGACACGATAAACATAAAACATGTCTATTTTAAGCAACTCCTACTTTAATTTTTTATTCTTGAAACAATTATTAAAATTACCTACAATGTGTTAAACGTAGTACATGTGATAAACATGTGAAGGTTGTCATCCCAGATGCCGATCATTCACAACAAATTTGATGCTTTGGTATCGGTTTGAAATAAGACAGATTTCATCCCTTTGTGTCATGTGCTCACGTAACAAGGTCAGAAACCAACTTCATTCCTCCAAAGTCTCATTCTCTATAATAGCAAATGCAATCAGTAACATAGAATTATTACCATCTTGAGTTGTTTTTATTAATAATGTATCTATATATTTTCCATATAGGAAAGTTCCTTCAATCTGAATCAATGGCTTGCTCTACTTGAAAGTCTCACAACATAGCTTAAATGTTCAAAAGACTTGAAAAACTTCCAATACTAGTTGTCAACTTGTTGACTAATAACAACTTCAATCGTTTCAACTTTGTATACCGATCCTGCGGAAAAAATAATCATGTAATGTAGCCACCTCGATCATATTGTGTAAGACTCATCCCAATCACCAAAAACACACACATAAATGAAATTTTATACCCATATTGACTTTGTATTCTTTCTTGTATCAAAGATATGGATATAGCAAGTTCTTGATTACCATGCCTAAACAAAACAATTAAACTTTCATTAGTTTAATATAATGTATTTTATAATAAATATATACTTGATTATCATACCTAAAATGCATGAACATATGAAATTTGAGTCAAGTTTATTATGATCTTGCGAAAAAGTGATGCATTGACGCATGTGTCATCCATCCCATTTTGTTACAAGTCATTTATCTATTCTTTTTTATTTAATTTCTCACATTTGTCATGGTCAACCATGCACGTAATTGAGACATTTCACATATGAAAAACTTGGTTTTGATTCAATAATAATAAAAGTATAATGTATCTTCATTGAATAATGTTTAACTGTCATTTTCACCTTATCTTTAATCTCAAATTGTAACCCTACATATAACTCATCCCATATACACCAATTGGAATGTGCATTAAATCCAAATAAATTGATATCTTAATCTTCATATTTCATACAAATGTTCGTATAACGTGAAGAATTATTCCAAAAAGGTTCATCTATTGTATAGATCATTTAAACATGTTAATATAAACAATTAATTTACAAAATATGTTACATGTTTACCATTATCTAATTGTGTCATTTGTTCAAATCCAAACAAAGATAAACCAATTAAAGAAGATATCAGACAGCTCTCATTAGACTAAGAGTAAGATTAACACTCGTTATTAAATTTGTTTGTTCTCTTTCATCTGAATCAGTTAGATTATCTTAGTCCATACCTTCATCAATATCATTATTATCCTCACTACTTCACCATTTTGGTGGAAAATCATAATTTGGATAATCACAATCATCATTTGATAAATTTACACCTTCATAAGAAGATGCTTATGTTGTGCGTTTACTATGCGTACAAAGTTTTACCCACGGGCAAGTGCACCCGTCGGTGTAGAAAGGGGTATTTAAAACCCTTAATATCGTTCCCGCAGAGACTATTTTAACAATCTTGAAAAATATTAAATCCTAATTTTTGAGCTCACCAGAAAAGAGTTTGTCTAGAAATATTTAAAGTGAATGCAAAAGAGGAACAAAATGAGAGTAAGAAATTTAAAGACAAAAGAGCACAAATACGAGTTCAATTATGAAAAGACACGAGACTTTGGTTTCCCTTATAACTTTACCCAATTCCATCCTAATTCCCTTATGAATGATTTGAGTCAATTGTTAACTATCCGTTCTAATTCTATTACTACCCAATGATCATGCAATAACAATATTCTTTCCCTTAAGTTACTACCCACAATGATCATGCAAGGTATATAATTAAGAGAAGCATAAAGAACATAAGGACTGGTTAAATTAATAACTAATTAGAAATCAAGGATTCCGATTGATCCTCCAAAACCCTTAGATTCAGTTTACCTTATAGTTCTGTTAATTAGGCAATGGTACGATCGCCTATCCCCTAATTAACTTAGAAATTAATTCTCATTAATTAATTATGCATAATAAGGAAAACACAATTGAATAGAAATACGCAATCATTCGTAAAAAGGAAAAAGGGTTCAATTGGTTACATTATAAGTTTCACCATAGCCCCATGATTTTGGGATTAGTTACACATCGAGAGATAAGACAGATAAAAACATACTAATCCCATAGAACAATCCATAATCCTAATTCTAGGAGAGAATGACAAAACCGTAGTGCCAGCAAGACTGGCAATAGGACGTTGCAACTCGTACTATGAAGAGCTTCTGCCTCTGAAATCCTACGGGAGGATACTAAAAGAGAGATGAGAATGGAATGGTGTGTCTCTGGAGTAATGATAGGCCTACGCCCTGGAGAGTGGTGTGGCCTTTGGAGCCTAGGGTGGTCTCATATGATGTAGTAGAGCCTCCCTTTTATAGGCGTGGACTAGGGTTTCAATGTGGTGGACCGGGCTTGACTTAGCCGCTTCCTTAGCCGTCGCGACCAATCTACGTAATCTTGTAACACTTGTAGGCTAACGTGTCATTGTCGCATTAAATGTATTATCTTTTTATGTTTCTTTTATCCTCTTTTTAGTCCAAAAACTTGCCTATTTTGGAGATTCTTAGCTTGCGTGACCATTTCTACAAAAATAAGGAAAATTAGGTAGAATTACAATTAAATAATCATAAATTATATTGTAATTATAACTAATTTTCCACAAATAAATCAACAGAATTGTGGTTTATCAGCTTACAAAAACAACTTCTTAATTAGTAAAACATCTTAAAAAATTTCACCAAACTTTTTTCAATATTTATATACACATACATCCATTAACTTACCAATTATTGGAGGAAAATTTTCTACAACATCAGTATTAAAACCACTATGTTGTATTAACATTGTTAAATTGTCAATCACATCAATCTCAACATAAATTTTTAATACTAACATTAACAACTATTACTTAAAAGCATTAATCATGCATTTAGCATCATCATCTTCACATACTTGGAAACCATTGTATTCAATTTTGTTAGTTGAAATAAAAAAAAATTTCTAATAAAAAAGAAATCACTTGATTTGATGAAAGCTTCAATTTTTTTATATTTTTTTATTTAAGTTCATTAAGACTTATATCTCTTCTAACAAGAACTGTTTTTTTAATTCATTCAAAATTAAGTCCATTTTCTCCTTGAAAATTTTTACCATTTGAATATATGATAATAACAATTTCACTCATATTAACATAAATTTTTTAAACTAAATACATAACACAGTTATTTTTTCAAATTTTTTTAAAATTAAAAATAAATCCGTTAATATTCAAAATAAGAATGAGATAACAAATTACCATTTCATACTTTTAAATCATAATAGAAATAAATTTAAACTTAAACAAAAATTAAAACAATACTACACTTTTGTAAATATAATTTAAACTAAATATAAATCACAATATCTAAAGTACCATCAAATCAAGAATGATTTAATAAATTATTTTTGAAATATACTAAATCACTAATTGTAAAGCAATATAAACCCAACAATACTTGAAAGAAGCTTTCATTCATCCAATAATAGCAAGAGACCATTATATATAAGTAGAAATTCTAATGCGACGCATTCTAAAATATGATAACAACAAATGTGATATAGTATGAACCTAATCCACTTGTGATGCATGATGAATTTCGTGCTTGTAGCACCTCTCCAACTACTCCCACATCCTGTAACACATTCTCGTGTTGACCCATCATTAAAATCATGTGGAGCTGATGTATGGTGCCTATTCAAATGCTCCGACACAAGATTATGATGACTTTTAATAATGTTTTACATGTGGCACATCTTCAAATAGGACCATATAAGAATGTAATGTCTTTTTATTATTCTCCACACTTATACATGTTGCACATTTAGTTTAATCCACATATATAGCGCATATTTATATTGATCAACAATCACTATACATATTCCAAACACATTTAATATATTAAAACATCTTTTTTAATAATTAATTTTAATAAAAATCTTAAATGATAAAAAAAAATTCTAACGCTAACTAAATTTAGGGCTAAATGGGATTGTATTTGAAAAGGAATTTATATATAATATTATAAAATATTTATGTTTAATCCTTATAAGCATATTAAAAGAGCCTACAATATATTTATTTTTTATTAATTTAAAAATTAAATAAATTTATTATAATTTTTTTATTTTTTAGTAAAAATATTTTTTATTTTTAAAAATTTTAATATTAGTATTTTATATTCAAGAATAATACTTTCACAAATATATTTATGTGGATATATATATATATATATACATATTTTAAAAAATAAATTATAAATTTTATATTAAAAATTTAATAATCCTTTGATGTCAATAATAAAAAATTTTAGATAATTTTTGTATTTAATAAAAACAATAATAAAATAAAAATACATATAAAAATTGTTATTTGTATTATATAACATTTTTTTTCTTTCTCTTTATATACTACATTATTTATCACATGTTATATTTTTTAAATTATTTTCTTATTATGTAATATATCACTTAATGTTAATTGTATAAATATAACTTTTATATGTATGTACGGTAGATTCAAATATGATATAATGGTTATAGATTATTTTTTTCAAAGTCTTACGACTAGCTCATCTCTATATGCTGGCGTATTATTAAACCTTGTTGTGTAACATATTTTAAATTAAAATTTAAATATATTTTAATTTTGATAAATATAGTAAATTTAGTTTTTAGTATTTGTAATTTATTTTTATTTTTTAAGAAAATAATTTTAACTTTTATTATTAATTTTTTATATAATTATTAATTTAATTAATATGTTTAATTAAGCTATGCTATATATACCAACCCATTATACATGTGAAAAATATAGCCATATAAACAATTTATTAGAAAGAAATATAGAACTGATCTTTTGGTATGATTGAATGATAAAGTTATAATTTTCATTATTTGTATGAAAATTTTTTAACATATATTATTGGATCGTATATATGATAAAATTAAACTGAATATTTATTAATTAAGCCAACATTTATATAACAACAAAGTTAACGATAAAGACTTAAAACTAGACTTTAAAAAATTTGAAAAAAAAAAGAAAAAATTTAATAAAAACTAAAACTAAAACTAAAATTTTTTATACTTATAAAACTAAAAAATGTATTTAAATTTTAATTTAATAATGTTATTGTTATATTACTTTTTACAATAAAACTACTTTTTTTTCTACAAAATTAATTTGTTTTAATAAAATTAATAATTAATAATTAAAAGTACATAATATACAATTTACGATATATTAGATAAACATCATACATTTTCACTTTTATAAAAATTAATTTTCACGATATGCAACTAATTATTAAACATACTATATTTTACTGATATGGCAAACAAGTAGTGTATGTTTCGATCCACAAATTCATATTCTTGTCCATCCTAAGTTTGTCTTGTCATCATTCACTTCATTTAAATCTAAAGCTGCTAGTTGATACTCAAATTGAGTTCGTTATAATGATTGAGATTGGACATTTATGAAACCAGAGACGACAAAAGGTTGTTTCCACTATCATCGCCAATTTCATGAGAGGAAGCTTTCCGAATGGGTCTTTCCAGATATCATCATTCCCGCAGTAGTCAATTGTCCACTATAGTCCATGGCTATTTTTTTATTTTTTTCTGCTCTATTTCAATAGTTTATTTTATTAAAAATGTAACTTATAATTTTTAAGATTAATTTTAAATAAAAAATATTTTAATTTTTATTAAAAATAAATCTTTTTTATATAAAAAGTATAGAAGTGTCCTCTCCATTTCTTATATTTATTATTTAAAGTTATTTTATATATTTTAAAAATTAATTAATATTTTCATTGTATTGAAATTGGTATGTAATGTTTTTATTATATATATTTACTTTATTTTTTATTATTAATTTTTTATTTATTAATGTTATTGTAAAAGGTATGAATGTAATAGAAAACAATAATAAATATCATTTTAAAATTTAAAAATATGGAAAAAAAAATTATAAAATGATAAAAAAATAAAAATGAATAGAGAAAGTATAATAATAAATTTTTCTATCCTAATAAAAATTTACTATACTTCTAAACGTTTCACATCTGCCTTAAGTAACAAAATTAACCATATAGAAATTTGGTAACTTACCAAATTTAATAAAAAAAAATTGAGTTATATATTTTTTATCGACTCACTAAATGTACCACATATCTTTTTACACTTATACATTATTAAGTTTGTCTTAAAATTTTATATAAAACCTATAATTTATACAAATTCAGTTAGTTAAAAAAAATATAAAATCATGGATGTAGAGAATTGTTTTCTTCTTTTTTTATATAAATTACAAGTATCTTTTGTGAAAGGTAATTTTATTTAAATAAAGAAGTGTGAAAATTTTTTTCATAAACAAAATTCAAACTTAAACTCTTTATTAAAAGAATAAAATTCATATCACTTAAACTAATCATTTGTTAGTTATAGAACTATTACTTGAAATAATTTATGGATAAAATCACATTAACAAATTTTACATAAACTCATGAGAAGTTGGAAATTCGAAGTGACGTCTATTCGAAGACTTTTTTATATTTTTTATTAAAAATTAATTTTTTTATTAATAAAAAAATTCTTAAGATTTTATATAAATTATTTTAATTTTTATAATTAAATTAATTCTAATAATTTAAATTAATTTTTTTAAACAAAAATTATTAAAATATTATAATATCTTTTAATAAAAAAAATTCATACGCATGATCGAATATTCAATTCTAATCAACATTCACATAGTATCTTGTTGATACTTAGACTATTTATTTATGCATTATGTATACATAAATTTGTATGGGTAATTATTTGAAAAAAATAATTAAGTCGATTTAAGTTTTTTTTGTTGTATTTATATTTTTTTTTCAAAATTAACATAGGATCTGTTAAAATTAATATATCTTAAACTATTAAAATTGATTTAATGATAAAAAAATTAAGAATTAAAATAATTTAACATTAGAATCCAAAATTCTATCCTCATATTTTCTGTAAAAAATAAATAAATCAATGTATCTCCTATTTGGCTGTTTCATTTTTAACGATTAACTAATCGGGGTTTTGTTGAGATTTATTAAAACTAATAGTCAAAAAGGATCCATAAGACCACCAAGTCAGTCCGTGACTGATTAAATTTAAATATGTGATCTTGAAAGCTTTTCCATCCATTTTTTTAGTCCAGCCGTCAATAGCAGTGTTGTCTAATTTCTCATATTAATTTATACTAGAATTTAAAATAATAAAAAAATATATTTTTTAAAGATATATTGAAAATATTAATTTTGTATTTATTCAAACATAGACGTTAAGAAGAAAATCTATTTAGCTATATTTTTTTTATAAAATTTTTATTCGTATTTTTTTATCTATAACAGTCCTTATTTAATACAACCGTATATAATTAGTATGTATAGATAAATGAAATTTTTTTTAATAAAAATATATATAATTTAATTTTCTTTTATTATAGATATTAAATTTATTAGGCTCTGCACAAAATTTTTAATACATTTATTAAATTTCAAGTTCAATAAACATATTTATAGTAATTTTTAAAACATATAAATAAACTATTTATAATTATAGATGCTTATTCAAAAAATATTAATTATCTATTTAACTTATTTTTATAAAATTAAAATCATAAATTAATAAAATCTAAATTATAATAAAAATTTCAACATATACAACTTCCTATTAAGTGTCATATTGTCACATATAAGGATATCTAGATGTCTATAAATATTAATCATATAAAAAAGGGTGGCAATTAATTAGAGTAATTCCTCACATTAGTGTAGACTTGTAATTAATTCTTGCAAATAAACGCAGCAAATTACGCAGACCCGTGCCCAGTAAGTCACGACGATTTTGTTTTTGGTTGAAGGGTATATTTGATGATTTTTTTTTTGTTTGGAAAGATATTATGCAAGGAAGAAATTGTTTTCTGTTCTTATGTTTTTTATTTTTAATATTTTATACAAGAAGTAGTAATTTTTTATTATTTTTAATATAAAATTTTAAAAATAAAAATAAAATAATATTTTTATAAATAAATATAAAAAATATTTTCTAAATTTAAAGATCACTTTAATTTTTAGCTGTTATTTTATTCCTACAACAAAAGAAAAAAAAAAGTTAAATGAAATTCCAATAAAACACAAATACACGCATAACAAACTTTGATGTTGTCAAATTATAACTAACAAACTTTGATGTTGTCAAATTATAACCGTTGATTTCTAAACAATGGTTATAGGCACAATTCAATATTGTGTTTTAGCACTCAATTTGAGAGCCATGTTACACTTGCTAAATACATCACTTCAATTTAGTATTTTTTTTAATGATTAGTTAGTTAATTTTATGGTTCTGTTAGTTAGTTACATTCTCATAATGTATTTTATTATTTTATATATAAATATTTAGTTAATCAAAAAATAAGTAAGAATTTATTTTTTATTTTCTTTTAAATTTATTTATTTATTTATTTTTCATATTTTATTAAAGAAAAATTTAACATGATATCAAAATTCTATTTTTAAAGTTTTGTTGCGATTAATAAAAAAAATTATTTTTTTAACTTTTAACTTTTTTTTCTCTTTTACATATTGCAAATGAGGTTAATAATACATTAAATTTTTATTATCTTTATTTCAATGAAAATCCAAACATTTTTATGTTTACTTGATGGAAACAATTATTATGCATGTTCTCTATTCATAACAATAACTCTTAAACAAGAGAAAAAATTGTAATGAAACTCTTCTCAAGATATCTATTATCAACCTTTCTTTTTTCACTGATAAAGATTTAATACTATAGTGTTGTCTTGGATCACTCATTCTTTAAAATCCTTTAAAGTATAAAATGTTTTATAACTTAAAATTGTTCAAAAGATATCAATTGATTACTCTTTCTTTATCACTCTTAGTTAAGGAGATCTTTTTATCATTTTCTACTACTCATCTTAAAAATATCTAGCTAAAACCTAAAAATTTTAAGTTCATTCCTTCTTATAGTTATCAAATTCCTTGCACATGCAGCTTGTATCTATTATTAAATCATACTAAAATAATGACTATGTTATTCATTTTTTGAAAGGTCTTAATGAGCTGTATGATGTGTAAGGCTCAAATTATACTCATGGTTTTTTTACCATTTGTTATCAAGATTTTCAATCTTTTTATTCAGTAAGAAAGGCATTTTAACGTTTATCCCGAAGAAATATAGATTATAGTCAATGTAAAATTCAATAACATTGCTTATAAGAAAAGATACTTTCAAAGTCAAAAATTTTGAAGGAAGGATTAATCAAGGAAAAGTGAATCCCTCTAAGGTTTACTCCTTTTGCAACAAGATAATAGGTCATTATGTGAAGGTTTTCTAAAAAAATCATTGTTACCTTTCCTAATTGAAAAGAAATGATACTATCAATAATTGTTTTACTTCATTCCAACCTCAAGACAACATCAACAGCAATGTGTTTAAGGATCTAGCTTTGAAACCATTTTTAGCTTCACGACTGATCAACAAAATCTGTCTTATATATTTTACAAAAAAAAAAAAAACAGAGTAAGCAAATCACCACAACAAACTAATCAAATAATATCTGTATCATTTCAAATAAACCAACAGAATGAGTTCTTGATACAAGTTAATCCTTCCTCATATTTATTGATTAGGAGATTGTTTTATCTTACTCACATCAGAAAGTATATTTCATATGTTATATATAATTTAAGTGAATATAATGCTATGTTATATAATATAATTTAAGTGAATATACTGCTTCTTCAATGATTTAACATCATCAAGCAAGTCTTACAGTTTTTTGATACATAAAAGGAACTCTTGTTAAAGGGATATTCTTTTCTTCTATTTTTAATAATAAACTCAAATAATTTTATTATTCTAATTAAAAAATTTCCATATATTATAAGATTAATCATTAATTTTTATATTTTACTTAAACTATTTTTTATATTTTATATTTTGAAAGATAAAAAATAATTTATTTTATCTAAATCTTCTTTAAAGGTTAAGTATCAAGTTGTTAATGAATCCATTTTTTAAGTATAATAAATAATTTATCTTCTTAAAAATTTCAATATTCAATAATCCACCCTAATTGAATTTTCCATAAAAAATACTAAACATATTAAAATGGATTGTCATATAATTTTTTATATTTTTTTCAATCTCTTCTTGCTTACAACTTGCAGGAATCCTTCGACTAAACCACTTCCTTCTAACTTTTTTCATAATTCCATTATCAAACTTGAAATTTTAGATACATACACTTCAACTTGCGAAAGGTGTTAAAAGGATTAATTAGTTAATTTTTTAATTATGTTAGTCAATTATCTCATATATTGTATTATTCTCATGTATAAATACTCAATTAACAAGTAAAATAAAATATCCTATTATATTAAAGAAGGATTTAAAAGTTTGATAATTCAAATCACCTACCACATGTTCCACTCTGTCAACTAATTGTTAGTATTTGATAGCGTATATATACGGTCAACCCATTGATCTCATTGACAGGCCACAAATATGTTGTGTTTATTATCAAGCTTCTGCAGCCTATAACCGTAGTCCCTACTGCTCGTTTCTTTTTAACTATTTTTTTCTTTGATCCCTGTGCTCACCTAAAACATACATTTTATTCAGTTTTCAACTGTTTACGCGCTACTTAGTCTTCATAGTTAAGCTAATTAACAGCACAAGTCCACAACTCCGTAATCTTGAGATATCATTAATATGAATTTCTTTGGTCAAAGAGATGATTTTAACTTGTAAGGATCCTCAATCGGCAACCATTACTGTCTCGTGCCCATGCATAAGACGAGCAAGGATTTCAATGAGGAGAAGCTTAGTTTAGAACTATGCTTTTAGGGCATCTTTCATGAAACAAATTTCAGCTTATTTTAAATAATTTTAAATATAATAAAATATTTAATTAATAACTTACTTTTTGAGTTTTTGTTATACTTAATTAATTATTATCACATAAAGATTCTTTTTATTTAAGTAATTTTTTTAAAGATGTTCTAATAAATTTTTAATTTGTTGAAAAAAATTAGAAAATGATAAAATTTATGTATAATATATAAATATTTTTATTATCAAGATAAAATTTTAATATTAAATTAAAAATAATATAAAAAATATTTATAAATTTCATCTAAGTTTTATCTGTTAAAAATTTCCTTTCAATTTGTCATTATATATATATATATATATATATATATATATATATATATATATATATATATATAAAAGATAAAAAGGATGAATATGGTTAATGGAATAATTTTTCAAGGAGCATAAGTTTAAATTTAATAAATCAGGAACTAATTTCACAAATGATTTATATTTTAGAGGTTAATTTAGTGATATATTCAAGAGGTTTGTTTTATATCAATAATATATTGAATTAAGTCTAAATTATGCATACGATAGAAGAACCTACCGTGTTATAATCAGTTGAACTATTTCGGCAGAAGTCTAAAAACGTTCCGTCTTATGTAACAAAATGAAACTTTCCCACAAATGGCAAGAAATCGGCATATATGGCTAATATTTTTTATACTAAGAATTTCACAGTTATAAATAAAGAAACAATCCTGCCAAAAGAGAAATAATTAAAGGCATTACCCCCTGCTATTAGCAGTGATATCACTTTGTATTTATATTTTATATATAAAGTTTATGTTACGTATAAGATATGTATAATTTTTACATTGTCTTCATGTTATATGTAAGATAGGTATAATTTTTACAATGTTATTTTTTAAAAGAAAATTAAGACTAATTTAAATATTAAAATAGTATAAATACTATTTACACTGATGCTTAAATTTTTCGTCCAAATAATTTATTTCACTACTCTTGAAACATCATTATTTAATAAATTAAAATATTAATCCAAAAATTAAGATTAATTAAACTGAATGTACAGATAATATAATTTTAACAGGAGATAATAGAACAGAGAGTATGCAGATAATGAGATATTTTCAACCTGATTGAGAAATTCATTGTTTTTATCTCTTAATCATAATACAAGAATGTCATATGTGAAGCAATAATGTAGACATTGGGGGCTGAATCCATGTTGGAAGTGTAAGAGGTGGAGGGTTTACCAAGTTGATGAAGCAGATAGAGGAAAAGATGGGACCCATTTGGCATTTGCATATATAAAGTTGTGATGGGATGGGATTGGTGTGTGGATGCTGTTGTTTGTTACTTTGTTTAGAACGGTTTTCAGTTTCACAGTGCCACCGGGATCGCCCATGACGGACAAAGACATTATGTTTGGAATCAAATTTTATTTCTTATTTTTAATTTTAATTATAAAATTATTATATAATTTTTATAATTTGTATGAAACAACAAAATTTTCTTTTATGAATTTTATAAAAAAAATAAAATAATTCTTTTTTAATTCAATTAAAAACAGGAAATAGAAACTAAACAAATCGTAAGATGTTGTTTGGTTTATGAAAAAAATTATTTTTTAGTTTTTTTAAAATTTTATTTATAAGTTTATCACAGTTTTTATATTTTAAAAAGTTTTATAGTGAATTTTTATTTTTATATAAAATTCTATAAATAAAAAAGAAAGTGATAATTTTATAATTCAAATTAGGAAAAAAAATAATTTTAGAAATTAAACGGCATCTAAATTTTTTGTTGAATGTATTTATTACTGTAAGCTTAAATAAATAATAATATTAAAATAATTTAATACAAATTACTCCAAAATTTAATTGTGTAATAAAATCAACTTTAAATCTAATATTTCATATTCTAAACGTTCAGATCATTAATTCATCTCAATTGATTTATTTTAATTATGTTGTGTGCCTTAGGTAGTGTTATTGATATTTAAACATTTTAATGTTTTACTCTTCAGATTTGGGAGATGTTTAATTTGATTTTTTTTATTTTTTAAATTATTTTAAAAAATAATTTTAATAAATTATTTTTGAAAAAAGAGAAAGGATGTAAATAGAGAAAAAAGATAAATAATACATTACACAACATAAATAACAAAAAAATAAAAATAGAAAATCAAACCAACTTAAAATTATTTAAATTTTTAATTTTAAAAAATAAAAATAATATTTTTAAAATATTTTTCAAAAACTTTACCATCAAAAACAATTTTTTAATTTTTAAAATTTTCAAAAATAAAAAATATATTTTTAAAAAGGAAAAAAAAAGCTCAAAATGATTTTTAACTTTTTGAGGAACCATCACTTATCGTGTGTAATTGAAAAAGTCTGCTCTCCACTGTTTTCTTGGTCTCCTCAGTTATGATGCTCTCTCCTAGATTAATATTAATTTTTTATATATTTTGAGTTTTTTAATAGAAAACAAGAGTTGAGTCAAAAAGTAAAGTGATATTGAAAAAAAAAACACAAAAGGAAGATGATGCCAAAATATTTAGGAATTTTTTTTTCTAGTAGATTTTTCTTCAAAGTCCTTTATGGAATCTTCAGGCTGGGGTTTACCATAGGGTAATGACAAGTAACTGTAGCTATATTATGGCCTCTAGTGTTTAAAAAATTAGTATTCTATAAGGATTGTATAAAATTGTGCTTATGCTTTCCCATTATAATCTTTGAATGGAATTGTGGATATATCCCTGTTTAAGAAAGACAACAAATTAGGTCTATTTTTTATACTATATTATACAATAAAAAACAAGATTTGTTTTTTTGTATACATTTTTAATTTTTTAAGAGAAATTAATATATTTCACTAGTTTTAGAAAAAGTATGTTAACAAGATACAACTTAAAAAGCATTTTGACAAATTAAAATTTTCTAGTATATTTGTTTTAAATTATAAATGAAAATATATTATAAATATGAGTATTAATATATTCTCACTTGTCTTTCAGAAAGATTATAATTAAAAAAAATGTTCGAGATTGTTTTAACAAATCAATATAAAATCATAACTTATTAACATACCTTTTTGTAAAAAAAAATGAAAATCGATTTAAAACCTTTACTTTTAAATAAATAATGATTTTCTTAAAAAATCGTAAAAAGAAGTCTACTTAGGTTTTTTTGAACTAATTACATTATTCAATGAAAGTACTATCTATCTTACACATTTTCAGCTGGCATAATTGTAGCATTACCCAATTTAACATAAAGAATATGTTTATGATTATTAGCATTAAATTCCATAAATAATATCCAAAAAAAATTAATATTTATAAAATAGTTTAACTTTAAAATTTGGACTATATAGAGCGCATTAAAAGACATCGAAATCCATTATAAGAATACTAATAGATGGTTAGTTTAAGTAAAATATATTTAATTTTATAAATAAGATCTTAAATTTAAATTTTGTATATAAAAGTTATAATTTGATTATATTATAAATATTTTTAAATTAAATAATTATTCCTTATAAAAATATTAGTAGCTTTGGGGTGAAAATTTCCATTATAAGTAAACTATTAAGATTGAATTGATAATAAAGAGTCTGTGCGGTTTATACAATAACATAGATTCAGACCTCATTACCATTGTCATTAAAAAAAACACTTAAATAATTTGTGGCCAAGGTGTTACTGTCAAAATCTTTAATATGTACTATTGATTCCGACTCATGACAATGAAGCATAGGAAGGATGGAGCAAATGCAGTTGTCAAATTTGAACGGCAATCCACGAATAATCATTATGTTATTCTCGTATTTCATGCCAAAAAAATTCGAAAAGAATGAACACATAATTTAAGGAGAAAAATAATTAATAATATAAATATTTATGTATAAATTTATATCAAATTCTCGAAGTTGAATTACATAAAGTAAAGATAAATTTAACAAGTTAAATGAATATGAATTTAAGTATGCGAAAAACTATTTATATAACCTTGTAACTAATAAATATGATCTGTTCTTCAAAGGAAATAGTAAGCCATTTTACATTGCATAGACGACTTTAATTATCCATAAAGCTATCACGGCCCTGTTTTTTGTTAGTGAAGGTTTCATATCTAATTTGATTTATTTATCATGATAACGCACTAGATGAGGCAAATAAACAAAATTAATAGAGTACTTAACATAGTAAAACAGGATCCAAGCATATGAGACATGAAGGAAATTCAACGTGCCCCGTGACATGGTGTATTCTGTAGACCAGTGGAATGCAAAAGAATTATTGAAGCCCGAATAATAATAATGTAGTAACATTTGATTTTCCCCATAAAAAACAAGGTCATCAATTTCAAAAACCCCACAAGCCACACACAGCACCATAACGAATCCATCCAAAATCCCCCACATGTTAATTTAATAATACTAATCAAAGTTGTCAAGCTAGCACCCTCCATGTGAACCCACCACCAGAGTTAACTTTTTCTTCAGTTTCTCTCTCCAATATAAGTTCATACACAAGTGAACTACGTACACGCCCTTTCTTATCTCTGAAATTCTCAGTTTTGGGACCTCATAATAGTAGGTACAATACCATACCATATTATGGGTTTCAAACTCAATACCCTGGTTTTGTTCTCTTTGTTTAGCCTAGCTTTGCTTGTGTCCTTGCCCCAAGCAAGAGCTACAAAGTTTCATAATGCAACAAGGAGAAAGGAATTGAGTAGATGTAATTTGTTCATTGGAAGTTGGGTGATTGATCCTTCACATCCTCTCTATGACTCTTCAAGCTGCCCTTTCATAGATGCTGAGTTTGATTGTCAAAAGTATGGAAGACCTGATAAACAGTATCTCAAATACTCTTGGAAGCCTGATTCATGTGCCTTACCCAGGTAAACTGTTTATGAAACCCATATATATATATATATATATATATATATATATATATATATATATATATATGCTTTTTCAAACCAAATTCTATATTTGCAATTATTACAAAATACAATGGTAAATGTGTAGAATAAACAGATGAATTCTTTTTCTCCTTCTATCTCTACCAAACACACTGGACTGTGTGAAGTAGAAAGGACCAAAAGTTGTAAGTTTTATTTGGTAAATGGGGTTTATTAAAAATTCTTCATTTTAGCTTTATAAGTAAACAAAAATATTTTAGACTAGAGACTCCATTGATTGAAATTACAAATTAATAATATTAAAATGTACTATAGAGGAACATGTTTAAGCCTATAGAATAATTAACAACAACATTTAATTGAGCGATTAGTGAACTTACTTTTCTCTACCACAAAGTGTGATGGGTAGTTGGGTGAATGAAACATTTTTGGGGATGTGTTTTGGAGAAATGGGCTTTTGTTGTGATGTAATTGTAATAATTGTATTGTAGGTTCGATGGAGTGGAATTCTTGAACAGGTGGAGGGGTAAGAAGATAATGTTTGTGGGTGACTCACTGAGTCTAAACATGTGGGAATCATTGTCCTGCATGCTTCACGCGTCGGTGCCGAATGCCAATACCGGCTTTTTGAGGAGAGAAGCACTGTCTACTGTGACCTTCCAGGTTTGTTCTTTCTTTTCTTCTCTTTGTCTTCTTTCCAAATTTAATACACAAACAAATACTGCATTCGCCTTCTAATACTTTTATTTACACCACGAATAAAATAAGTGGAAGAGATGTGATATTTTTACTTTAACTTTATATAATAATTTATCTAATATATTCTTTATTTTTTATTATATTTTAAAAAAATTTAAAAATCATATTTTTCTTGGAGGAAAGAAAAAAAATAGACCAAAAAATATGATATTTAAATAGATAAAAATTAAAAAAATTGGATTTTTTATCTAGCTGATAAAATAAATATTTTTTAGTAATTACTCTATTATTTTTTCGTAACATATATAAAATTATTTATTATTATTATGTTATCATTTTTTATTTAATAAAACACTTTCCCCTCTCGTTTTCTCTGGCTACTTAAAGAGGAATTTTTTTACGTGGATCTTAAAAGAAATTATTATTTTAAAATAAAAAGTGAAAATTTGATATTTTTTCTTTCTTTTATTGTGTTTTCTTTTCATACATCCTAATATAATGGCGTTAGAATACAAACATTGTCACGTGTGTCTTTCCTTTTCATCTCATTGTTTGTTTCTCCTTTATATTATAGCGGTGCTTCGACTGTTCAATCCCTGGCTTTTTCTCCTCCCCCAGTTTAAAGATTAAACTGACATAAAATTTGTTAGATTTTGACAAAAATATCAAATGTAAATATGTGGATGAGCACTTGAGGGGATTGAGGTAAATTAAGCTTTGCTAAATACATATGTGCCTTCCAAAAATAAATAAAGAAAAAGATAGACCTTCAAATAGCTCTTGCTGGCCCAGGAGCAATTAAATAAAAAATATACAAATAGCAGGAAAGCACTAAGTCCCTCCAAAAGAGGAAAAATAAAACAAAGCAAACAATAGCTTAATTTAAATAATGATAATGACATAATGCCATGAAATGGCATATTCAAAATGTAGGCAGGTAAAAAAAAAAGTGAGTAATGATTTAATAAAAATTAATTATACAGAAAATGATGTGTGCATAAATGCGTTGATTGGAAAACAGGCAATTGACATGTCAAGATTAAGCCAGAAAACAATGTCCCAACTCCGATTTGCTTTACTGTTTTCCATTAAGATTCATCTGAATAAGACTTGACAGCTGTGAAGCGCATGCCAACCTGTGATTACAGGTTGGAGGCTCTCTTGCAATTATTTGCCTTCATTGGTTTAGTTTAATTAACATCAATCACATAATATGTCTCAGTTATTACATCATATTTAAATGTCATTTATGGCATAGCATATTGACATGACGGAGTGCATTATATTTTACAAACATTCCATAAATTTCAGACCTGAATTAATAGCATATGGTAGGAAATAAGTAAAAAAATAACACTCATATTTGGGGATAGAAATTCTATCATAGAATTTAGTAGCCCTTGACCTTTTTTATTGGAAAAGGTAAAGCCAGATATCTTTAACCCCACCTTGAGCAGAACAATTGATAGCAATATTCCTTTCCCAGACCCCAGTAGTTCACGAGATTTCTTAGAAGGGACAAGTTGTACAGTTTGATAATCAAAATTTTCCTATGTTTACAGTTAAACATCCCAATATTATTATAAGGATTCAACCATGTTTAGATCAAGGTTCAATGAACTAATAAACTGTGCCCGCTAAATTGAGCTAAAACTATAACTCTGTATCGAATATTGAAATACAATTATTTTATAGGCAATTGACGAAAAAGGAATTATACATAGGAATTGATATTATTTAAAAGTACAAAAGGTAGCCAATACAGTGTAGATTATATTTATATCTTCTTAAGAAAATATTATTTCAAGTGAGAAAATAAGAGAATGTTTACATTGAATTTAATTTAAAGTGTACTATTATATTAAATGCGCAGTCCAGTCACGTGAATATTATATGCATTCAATGTTTCTCTTGTTTAATGAATGATGAACCTCGTGACTGCAAGGTCAACTTGTTTTCCTTTTTTAATTTAATTGGTTTTAATTTGAAATTTAATCTCAACCATCCAAAATGGACCTGCGGTAATGATAATTGTTGGTGAGGTTGCGCAGGACTATGGAGTAACCATACAGCTATACCGCACACCATATTTAGTGGACATAGTTCGAGAAGATGTTGGGCGAGTGCTTACGCTAGATTCCATACAAGCTGGTAATGCTTGGATAGGCATGGACATGTTGATCTTCAACTCATGGCATTGGTGGACCCACACAGGAGATTCTCAAGGGTATGCTTTCGTGTACAATAACTAACTACATAACTGAATTCATCTCTACATAACAGAAACGGTCGAGTTTGTTAGGATTGCTGATTTGCTGTATCACCTCATTGATTGA
The DNA here is from genome assembly GCA_026541065.1 of Canavalia ensiformis. NCBI lineage: Eukaryota > Viridiplantae > Streptophyta > Magnoliopsida > Fabales > Fabaceae > Canavalia > Canavalia ensiformis. Next base: position 62,986 of record JAMKYM010000214.1, read on the forward strand.
TTCTCAGTTCTGTTTTACACTAAAAACTTGTTGATGATTGGTATATTCAGATGGGATTACATAAGAGACGGTCCCAATCTATTAAAGAACATGGACCGTTTGGATGCATTTTATAAAGGATTGACCACATGGGCTAGATGGGTTGATCTCAATGTTGATCCTACCAAAACTAAAGTTTTCTTTCAAGGCATTTCTCCTACTCATTATCAGTAAGCAACTCTTACTTTCTTTCTTTTTTTTTAATGGAATGTTCATACAAATAACTGAAATGCATTTTATGATTCTCACCCTGTCCCTGGCCCTTGAATCAGAGGTCAGGAGTGGAATCAACCAAGAAAGAGTTGTAGCGGAGAACTTGAACCATTAGCAGGGCCAACATATCCAGCAGGTCTACCTCCAGCATCAAACATAGTGAACAAAGTGTTGAAGAGTATGAAGAATCAAGTAAATTTACTTGACATAACGCTTCTTTCACAACTACGAAAGGATGCACATCCTTCTGTCTATAGCGGGGAGCATGCGGGCAATGATTGTAGTCATTGGTGCCTACCAGGACTACCTGATACTTGGAACGAACTCCTAAATGCAGCTCTAATAATGTGAAGCCATAGTGTCAAATATAACATTAAGACTCTTGAAGAATACCTAACAGAGTTCCAAATCAAGTTACTCACTAAGATCAAATTGTTACACATGTCCAGAAAAAATAATAATTGAGAAAAGCACTTTACAGGGAGATACTAATGTTTATTGAATGACATGATGCAATTAATCTTTATCATTGATTGATGCGCAGTTCATGTTGAATAATTCATATCTGTAACGGTTTACAAATTTCAGTTTCGTCAATCTTGTTGTTAAGTTTTGCAATACGATGAGAAGAATTTGAAATCCAAATCCGTAATATTTTTTTTTCAGTTATTTTGTTTTGTCTGTAATACTTTTAAACTTGTACTTGGGAATTTATCAAAACAATTAAGCAGGACTTGAGTTGGGATAAAACTTCTTCGGCTATACTTTTAGAGGAGGGTTAGATCCTTATGCATATGAAAAAAAAAAGTTTTGTTGGGAGAAGTTGTGCTAATTTTGATTAGTTCATACATGAATATTTTTTTTTCTCATACTTTTGTAATTAAGTTCTTTTTAAAATAAATTATTTTGATGTATAATTCAAGTTACACTTTGTGTTATCAAGAATTCAAAATGTATAACGATTTTGCGTGAACAAATAAATTATAGGTATTGTTCTACCGTCGTTATAATTACAACCATACAGTATACTAATGTATTTGAGATTTACTTTTTACAATTAACTATAGCCTTAGTTCTAAAATTCATAAATGTTTGAAATCCAATAATTCTATTTATTAAAAATTTTCATATTAAAATAATAAAACCTAATAATCTTTTATAGGTTAACAAAGAGAATATTACTAAGTATTTTTTATTAACTCTAAAAAATCTTATTAAATAACTTTTTAGTTTCATATGGTAAATTTATAAAAATTTAATATGTATTTTATTTTGTAACATGTTGCTTTGTGTACTTTTCTATATCCAATACTTTTATCATAATCTTTTTACTTATAATATCAAATAATACCAAGGACATGTTATATAGTCCTCAAAATTTCTGTAGATGTTAGAAAGAGTATGATACAAAGATTTTAGTAGAAAATAATTAAAAAATATAATTTTTTAATAAAATAACTAAATTTTAAAAATAACGTAAAACATCAAAATTTGTAAGTAAATACATCTGTAAAAATTATTTAAAATAGATACATAATTTATAATTTATGTCCATCATCAGAATTCTATTGCAAAAAATATGAGCCTTAAAAAATTTCGTACAAGTGTGTACATCTCAATTCGTACATAATTATTTAAGAAATATATATATGTATAATTTCGTACAACATAGACATCTGAATTCAACGGTTATAATTATTTAAAAAAAAAAGAGAGAGAGAGAGATGGAAATTAAATGATCATATGTGTAGACAAGTAAACGCACTGTACTAACATGCTCCTGATATTATTATACTGTCATTATTACAACCAAACAGTGAAAGCCACCATACTAACAAAAGTATTAAATACTTTAATGTGTAAACAATGAAAGGAGAACACAACTGAAATTAAATACATAATAAAAAGTTGAAATGCAAATTTTGCCTGCCAAACAGAGCAGGGCAGATATGTTTCTCACTGTATCTTTATTGAAGCATCAACACCCAACAGACAAGTTCCTAATATAGGAGGATTCCTGCAAATCATTTACAGCATTTAAATTATGTGTCATAGCTTCTCATTTAAAGTAAAATTGCCAACAAAACTTTGGGGGAACATATAAAAAGAAAAGGGTAGAATTCAAAGACCAAAAAGAATGGTAAATAGATGTCACTTATCTTTCTTCTGTTCACAATGCTAACTAATATTCTCACAACACTGATCAAGAATTAAATATTATTTTTAAATATTTATATATGATATATAAAAATAATCTTAGAGTAGTATAATTTTATATAATTAAAAATTAACAAACTATTTAAAATTTTTAAATTAAATTCAAGTCATGTAAAATTGAATATAATATATAAAATAATTTCATTTTATAAAAAAAATCAAAAACGATATCTATTTATATAAACCAAATTGTATCTATTTTATCAATTCATCGCAATTTATTAATTTTTTTATTGTCTCTATCAATTCGTTATAAATTTTTGCCTAAATTTTTTTTTAATTAATTCAAATGATTTCAATCTAACGGCTCATATTCGAATTGATTTTTAAAACTATATTTTCAACATAGCATATACATAACATTACAATGTGTGGAGTTTAGAAGTCAACTGGTGCGTTCACTGCAAATGAATTCTTGTCTACATGCAGTTGTCAAAATAGATCACAAGTCAACGTCCATCTTATAATTTAACTAGAAGTAAAAAAAATATATAAAAGTATGTTTGTATAACTTATTTGAGCTCTAATAAATATGTATTTATGTTGCTGTATAGATCCATGAATGTTTATGTGATCAGTGTGAACGTCGTAAATGTAAACTTATATAACATATATAAAATTCGTAAATTCTTGTGTAAATCATATAAACTCTATGAATATGTCTAACTTATGTAATTTTGTAATTTGTGTTTATATAACTTGAAAAATTATGTAATTTGTGTTTATATAACTTGCAAAAATTATGTGACTTTGCACTTATGCAATTTGTATGAACTTATGTGAACTATACGATTTTATGTCACTATGACTTATGTGAACTTTATAAATTAATATTTATGTGACCTGAATAAATTTTGTGGATGAATTATTAAAATTAGATAAAAAAAAATGCAAAATTAAGTATCCTTACAATAAAATGAGAAACATAAATGATAACTATTATGACATTCTTATGTATTATAAGATAACAATAAAAGGAAAATAATAGATTGATATATTGTAGGATTCCCCATGCTACAATCCAACTTGAAAGCATTTCTCGGAATGGGATCCTAATGGCACAAAATCATGTCCTAAAGTTATGCTTGTTACTCTTCAAACGAAGTATGTTATAGCATTGCCACGATCAAAAATATTGAAAACTATTCCTAATATTATAATGATAAGATTCATAACTTCATTTATTTTTGAACTGTAAATCCTATACCACTGTATGAATAAATTCTTCCTCTAATTATTTTTCAATATTGAAGACGCAATATGTGAAAAATTAATATGTTTGAACTACATGTATGGATATAACATAAAAATAATAAATAAAGATAATAAATCTTTCATGAATAAAGATAATAAATTTTAGATTGATATGATATATTGTAAATAAAATACATTAAATCTTCAACTAATCATAAATTTATCATCATGTAAAAATGATAAATTGAGTTCTAAAATTAACATACATCCATACATTCTATGCCATAGATTGTTAGTCATTATTAATAAATTAAATGTGATAATTAATATAAATATTCATAAATGGATACATGTATAGTCTAGTATAATTTGAGTACTTGAACTTATGATACATCCATACATGTGTATATATGAACAAGATAAAATTAAAAAGAATTATTATACAATTCTACTGTATTTAACTTTAAAACACATTTTTTTACATGTACTTACGCAATAATTAAATTACATACGTATAATAATTATACTAAAATATATTTTATTTTTTAATCAATCAAACCTCCTTTATAATCAATTAAGCATATTAATAATTACTTAATTATAGTTAATTAATTAACTATTTTTATATAATTTATAAAATAATTGATTAATTATTATATAACCGATCATTCTTACATATATATAATCAATTAATTATCTAAATAATTAATTACCATATTTTATTAATCAATTACAATTTTATTTTAATTCACCATTTATATAAATAGAATAATCATATTTTTATATTATTAACATTTTTTTCCAATAATTATTGATCTTGCGAGAAAGTTTTTTCAGTCGAAAATTGATAACATCCAAACTGAACGGATCCCAAATGTTGACAATAGTATTGAAGTGTCAAAAATAAAAGTTACCATATTTTATTAATCAATTACAATTTTATTTTAATTCACCATTTATATAAATAAAATAATCATATTTTTATATTATTAACATCTTTTTCCAATAAATAAAATAAAAGTTAATTTCTTTAATTGAACGTGTAACAATAGGATGTATATACGATACTATTTGTTGTAACAGTGTTATTTACACTTGTGCATTTTTCTTAGAAAGATAAAAATTTGGACAGATAAAAAATAACGAAAAGAATATAACAGAAGTATGTGAAGCTTAAATTAGCATCCTTAAAATCGTTATTTAAAAAAAATTACAACGTAGAAAAATAAGATTCAAACCAAAATATTGTATAAAACTTTTAATTTTTATCTCTTATTGATCACCATTAATGATTTATTAAAAAAATAGACTTCTACTGACCAACATTAATGACTTATTAAAAAAATGGACTTAAAACAATATTATGTCAGAACTAATGATGTGTATATATTTATATTTACAAAATATACTTAAATGACATGGATGAAAATAAAATCTAAAATATTTTTTAAAAAAAATAATTTAAACATATATTTATATATTTTATTTATAAAAAATATGAATTTATTATATTTTACTATTTACTAAATAACGACATCAGTTCGAATCTAAACATTTTATGTTAAATTTTAAATTACATACTCTTTATCCTGTATCCAAATTACAAATTATTTATATTACCAAAGTTGTGTTTAAGTTATAATTTCAAACCAATTTCTAATTAATTTTGACACGATATTTTAAATCACATTTTCAAAATTTATATTATCATATAATAAAATATTATTTTGTAAAAAGAATACTGACAAAAATTTATATACTTTTATGTTCAAGGTATTATTATTTTCATGTTTAATCAATTAAAAATATAAATTTTAACTAACTCGTAATTATATAAAAAAAACTTTAAGAAAATAAAAATATGCAGAGAGAAAGAGAAAAAAGAGAACAAAGAATTTAAAATAAAAAATAATTTTCCAAAATTAATAAAAATGTTAAAAAAAATAAAAAATAAAGAGATAAAAGAAACTTTTAAAAGAGAAAAATTATAATTTTAAATTTTAAAATTAATAGGCCAACTAATCATAACATAAGTTAAAGCATAATCTAATAAACTTATCTAGATTTTCTAATATTAACAAAAAAATATCAAAAAAATTAAAAAAATAAAGAGATAAAAAAATTTAAAAGAAAAGAAAATTTAAAATTTTTAAAAAATAATAGGCCAGCTAGCTATAAAATATGTTAAAACATAATGTAACGAAATTATCTAAATGTTAATATCTTTTTAAAAAAAATTGCAGTCATAAATCGGTTCTATCCGCAGATAAGCCATATCTATATGACATAAAAATGAGTTAAAATTGAATATATTTATTAATATTAATTTAAATAAAATAATCAACCCATAAAATAAGATAATCTATAAAATAAATTTGATCAATTATGTAAATGTTAACAACTAAAAATTAAATTCATATATACACTGACCCTAACTCACATAAATACTCAATGCTACATTATATTATTTAATTCTTTTTCTCCTCAAATAATCATCTTCATTAACAAGATCCGTGACCAACATAACTCAATGAAATTTTTAATCCTATAAACTTTTTATTAATAAACTTTTTTACATTATAAACTATCATGACCTTAATTTATATAATTAATCTAGATAAATTAAAGTTGGGTTGGGCCAAGTGCCCTTAATCTACATAAAGTTGGGATTGAATGGCATAACGATGAGTGAACTAAAATTATTGAGTTATATGGCATGCATTCAGAATTGAATAAGTAGCTTCAACCAAAAATTCTGTTTCACAAGCAATCATAAGAATGGTGGCTAATTGCCAGTGCAGGAAGCACCAACCACCAATTATACTTAAGATGGTTCAAAATAAATCACAAATCTAGCAGTAGAAAGAGTGACACAAAATGCAATAGGTAAAAAGGAGATGTGAAACGAACCAGATGAAGCCAATACACCAAAAGCTTAGTAGCCAACATATACAGCGGCATTCACAATGTAACACTCATCATTCTTCCCATGCAGTTCTTCAGTTGAGCATACAAGTCCACCATCCACCACTTCAAAGTTCATAACTTGTCCACTGAATTTATTTTTTAATTTGAATCAGTTACATGCTGTTTATAAAAGGGAAAGGAACTTGAAAAAACAAATGAAATTGATTTAAGAGGTGCCTTTACTCACTATGGAAACACAGACTTAATTTTATTCTTATCCAAGTTCTGTTGTAGAGGATGAGGCACCCCTAGTTTGACATGGAGTTTCATATCATCACATGAAACACCAGGAATGCTACCTGAACCAAATCAACTTGTTAGCTATGTTTCGACTTTAGCAATATCAATTGAATAGAAAAACCAATGGAAATAATGAATGAGACCACATCTTACACCTTACCTTTTTTATCTCTTTCACAGGCTCTCTTAGTTTCTTTGTTTATTTTTATTTGTTGAAATAATTATATTTTTAAGAAATAAAAAAAAGAAATGAATTAAAGTATTTTGTACATCTGAGAATTACATTTCTCCCCAATCTGTATTTCCTTTCATTTTATTTTATCTAGTTTATTAATTGAGAAAATCTCATCACTCACATTTCAAAAAATACCTTTTCGGAAAGCAGGAATTGAATTAGTAGCAATTGCATCTCTGCATGCTCTCATTGCAGCGGCTGTTATATCCTGACTGTTACATATTTCAAAAATAATATCATTTGAATTAAAAAATTGGAAGAGAAACTATTAAATTCGGAAGGAGGCAAAAAGGCATCAAAAAATGAGATTAAAATTCTGTTTTAGTACGAAGAAGAAAGTGTAGAGCAGCAATTATTGATATAAAAAAAAATAAGAAAATAAATTCTCATATTTATATTTGATTAGAAATCATTAATTTCTTTGCATTGCACTTTACTCAGTAGAGTTTATGCTATAGAAGACTCCAAAAATAAAAATAAAAAATAAAAAATAGAATACCCATGAAGATCATAGCCAACACCCATCTCAACGAAGAGAAGCTTCATATCCTGTAATGAGCTTCCCTTTTGTCCACCTTCCATTGGCTCAGAATTCACAGCAGATATATTACTCCTTCAATTTTAGTGAGGGAAAGTTTGACTATTGACCAGAACCAAAACACTCTTTGGGAATGGTAGTTTATAAAGTTCAGAAGCTCATGGCTATGGGCAATGATGACTCCTCAAACGTCGTCGTGTGTCATTGTTGATGTGCCAAATCAACATTGAGATGATACGTGTGTGTTAAACCAAGAGCATGGTCAAATGTTGATGAACATGTAAGAAGGTGTACGTTTCTGAATAATGATTATATCTAATGTTTTCTAAGATGCAATTTTTTCCGCCTTCCATCTTCAAAGAGTTTCGTTCTCTATGTGCCACGTCATTGTTAAATTATGCCACGTATATGAAAAATGTGACACGTCATCATTAAACTATACCACGTATATGAAAATGTGACACGTCATTGCATCACTTAGGAACAACTTCGGTTTCAGCTGGTTTGGCGGGATTCATGCGATAGCTATGCAACTTTTGATGTTTTGATGAAGATAATATTATAGTTAAAATTATTTATTAAAAATATTGTTCTAAAATAAATTATTTATTTGAAGTTAAAGTATTAAATTATATTATGTAAAATGTTTTAATAGAGCACTATATATTAGAATGTATCATGTATTATCACCTATGAAAGATATTCTGTAATAATAAGATATATTAAAAAAATTAAAATGATACCGCATGTTATTATTTAGTGTGACATCATGTAATAATAAGTCAAATTTAAAAAATTAAAAATATAAGTATCTTGTATCTACTTTTGGGATCAACTATGATATTCATATTTTAAAATTTTTTATGGATCTTATTATTAGATGATGATATGTGGTATTTAATTTTTTTTAATTTTTAAGGTGCAATTTACTATTATGGAATGTCATAGACCAGATGGTAACAAATAATTTATTTTTAAAATTTTTAGATGTGGCGTATTATTATAAAATATTACATTAAGTGTTAACATGTACTTATTTTTTAACTTTTTAGATATAACTTATTATTATAAGACGTCATACATTACATAATAATGTATGATACCTATTTTTTTAATTTTTTAAATATAACTTATCATAATAAGATGTCACAAATTAAGTGATAACACATAATTTATTATTACAAGATGTCATAAATTAATGATAATATATAACTTATTATTATAGAATGTCACGCATCAAATGATGTCTCATGATGTTCATTTTTAAAAAAAAAAAAAATAGATATAATTTATTATTGTGAAACGTCTCATAACAAGTGTCAAGTGATGAGATACAATGAACATTTTTAAAATTTGTTAGTGTACTTCATTATTATTAGATGCTATATATCAAGTAATGATATGTAGTATATATGGTACCTTACTAAAAGCTTTATACAGCATGAGTACTCCAAATAGGTAATTTATTATAAAACAACATTGTTTTGGTAAATGATTTTAATTATAACATTATCTTGATGTCCTGCATTACAGAACACGTACAACAAAGTGAAACAATTTTTCTCTGCTTTTATTAATTTCATTTTTTAAGTGAAAATAAAATACACCACTTTGTGAAATTATGTTCACTATTTTTTCTATATTTGATATACATTAAACATGAACATAACTTATATAATATGTTCCGCCCATTTTGACCTAATTAACAAATCTTAAAATGTACCATTTTTTTAATATCTGATTTTAATATGATTAACACTATTAAATACATAATATAAATAAAACTCGTGTATTATATTTCTAACATGTCTACAAAATGCTTAAACAGTTATCAACTCTTATTTATTGTTCTTACGAATTGTCATTAATCTGTAACTTGAAATTTGAGGGAAAACATTTATTTAAAAATATATATATAGTGTTCAAATTTTAACTTTTTTGATAATTAATTACATCCAATATAAGTAGGTATATAATAGCGCTCTCATTGTAGCTTTCGACGAAAACCCAAGAAGACTGAGCAGTAATTGTGACAGAATATAGAAATGTAGAATCTGTTACATTATTAAACAGCAGATAGCATCAAATATTAAAATCAGAAGTCCATTATGAGGAGAACAAGCCGAAAAAACTATGCAGAAGCTGAAAGTTAATAGCCTACATAAACAGCAGCATTTACAATGTAACAATCATCATTCTTGTCACCCATCTCTTCCACATGCACCCCACTTGAGCATATCAAACCACCGTCCACAACTTCAACATTCAAAATTTTTCCACTGCAAGGTTTTTTGGTATAAGGGGAAGTCAAAGGGGGAGGTAAGAAAGTTCAAAAAGATTATTATTATCATTATTATAAAGAATTGATAAGCCAGATATTATATTGCAAGCAACAAACAACCACATGAACTGAATAAACAAACATTGTAGATTACCAACTACTGAAAGAAATGAGCAAAGCACAGCTCAGTACTTGCTTAATAGCATGTAAGAACACCAAAATTATGTTTTGGCTTAAGGCCTCAAGCAAACCCATATAAACTTCAATACAGGATATAAACAAGGAGAGAAAGAATAACAGGTTTCTGTTAAAATTTTAACATCTAAACCGGACTACTGGAAGATTAAGATTCAAATATCACACTCAATTGATGATATAGGTTTTCATATCCATAGCCACATCATCACATATACAAAACCATATGAAAAAAATAAAAAATAAGGCATCAGTTTCCAGGGTTATGGGTACTTACTAGGGGAATACTGACTTGACTTTCTCAATATCCAAAGATTTCTGGAGAGAATGAGGAACCCCTAGCTTGATCTGCAGTTTCATCTGTTCAAAACTGACACCAGGAATGGACCCTAAACCAATTTTAGGTTATTAGAATTCAAGAAACAAGGTCGAACGAATCAATTATCTGAGCATATGTTTTGAAAATCAACAATAAACAAACATACAGAAAACAATCACCAGTTAATTCCAAATAAGTTGAAATTTGAACATCTGATTGTAAGGGTTCACACAAGAGGGATGATTTCTAAGCATTACAATTAGAACGAAAGGAAAAAGGTATAATTAGAAATTGTGCAAAAGAACAAAACAAACATGAAAGGGTTAAATTGAGATATACCTCTTCGGAAAGCAGGGATTGAATTAGAAGAAATGGCATCCCTGCACGCTCTCATTGCTGCAGCCGTTATGTTCTGCCTGTTTTGTGCGTTGCCATGTCATCAAATAAAAAATAAAAAATAAAAAAAATAAAAGGGAGAGTATAGGAATACAACACCCATGTTGATCGTAGCCGACACCCATCTCCACAAACAAGAGTTTCATTGGTGGGGATGAGCCTTTACTTCCTTCGCTCCCTTCAACAACTTCCATAGCTTGGGAAATTCCGCGAGCTTCCAACTTCGATAATGGTAATGGATATGCGAAAGAAATGGATTTGCGGAAACGTTGAGGAAAGCTGTTTGCACCTAATTCAGTGATAGGAAAGCGAGGTTTGGTAAAAGATGCAAATCCAAGATTTGGAACTGAATAGCATTGGATCATGTCTCCACTACCACTACCCTCTGTTCCTCCGCTCTAAAATTACTTGCAACCCTGCCCCAACTCCAATCAATATGGACCTGCTATTCGGGTATGTCATCGCTCACACGAGACCCGACCCGACCCGACCCTTATTTCAGGTTTTGCTTTCAACTTATTATTCCTTTCTTTTCTCTAATATCGTATCAAAAGTAACGAGGTTAGAATTAATATTTTATGTAAAATTATTTTATTTTTCAAGTTCTTTTCACTGGATTAATTCTAGTCATTTTTTCTTTCCCTTTTTAATTTTATACAAAGCATTAAGATTTTAATTTTCATACATGTCTTCTTTAATTTTTTTATTTTAAAAATTTGTTAAACTGTAAAAATATAAAATAATTTTTCTTATTTTTATTATTTTATATACAAAATATTAATAATAAAAAATAAAATAAAATAATGAAATTTTTATAAATATATTATAATTTTTATGATATCATTATTAATGATTAGATGACAGTGAAATTTATAAATTGTTAATGTATTTTAATTAAATTTAAATAATAGTTATTTCAATTATTATATTCTTGTATTTATTAATAAGGTTTAATTATATTTTTAACTTTTTTATTTAATCTATTCTTCTATTGAATTTTTTTACATAAAACTTTATAATTTTTAATTTTTTACTTAAAATATCTGCAAATCAAATTAGTTAAATTATTTACTACATAAAAATTATCAATTAAAACATTAAATTTCATCAAAATAAAAGAAAAATCTCAAAATTTCCCTTTTCAAACATAATCTCACATCCTATAAAAATTTTCAAATATTATCAATTTTTAAACAATTTCTTACTTCTAAAATTTTAAAATTATTTATTTTTCAATACTATTTAAACTCAAAAAATGGGATAAAATATTAATTTAAAAAATCAAAGAGAAATAAAATTTATTAAATTTTAAAAATAAAAAAATTAAAATTGCTACAAATTATAAACAGAAAGTTCATTTAAGTTAAATTCGAAAAACTAAAACTGTAATTAAGTCTAATTAATAAAAAGAAATAGTAGTAAAGGAAGAGTGATAAATACAAAACCTATACCAGCTAAAAAGTAATTAAACAATAAGTGATGTGAGAGAAATATATTGAAAATACTACTTATTTAAACAATAAATGATGTGAGAGAAACATATAATGGGAATATTATTTATTTAAATTTTATATTAAAATAATTTATTAAAAAAATTTACAAATAAATTTGTTTATGAGTTTAATTACTATTATAGCATTATAATTCTTTAAATTTAAATAATTGTACTATTACAAAGTTATTGTAATTGTATTAAAATTTGTAAAGAATTTGTAATATTTTTATAAAAATTGTAAAGTGTAATAAATATTTTTAATGTGTTTTACGAATATAAAACGGTATTACAACCATGTTAAATTTATGTATTTTTTTTTGTTTTTTTATAAATATTTTTTAAAATAAAAAATATAAAAGATATTTTGTGTTTTATCATATTTTGTATGGGATACCTTATGATACCTAATACATATAACAATTAATATAATATCATTTTGATCATACGAATAGTTCCAAGAAAAAAAATAAAATAAAATTTGAATTGAAATAAATGGTTAATTATTGATTTATAAGAGATTATCATATAAATTATATAGTCAATAATGATAAATAATTTTTCTAATTATTCCAGGTAATTTTCTGCCTAATTGAATCTCTAACAACCCCACAAACTAGAAAAGATATACAACACTTTTAGTTTGAGATGAGCAATGTATCAAAATAAAATTACATAAAATCTTTGAAATACATAAGTTTAACCACTAAAGCAGAAAGTCATAATCCATGTTTAACTACTTGGTTGAAGAAAGAAGAAATAACCATAAATGTTTAATCACCATAAAAAGCATAAGTCACCTAAAACACTATTTAACCATCTAAAGTATAAGCTTTGCACCATCAATGCTTAACAATTAAAGATAGAATAAAAATATCAATGCTTAACCATCCAAACATTTATTATAGGAGTAGAAGCAAAATAATAACAATGTTTAACTACATAAAGTAAAAGCAAGAGAAAAATCATAAGAGAAGTGGTAATGATAGAGAACTTTATCAAAGACCTTATGAACAAAGATGTTCTTGAGAAACATGCAAAGCCTAAGGATATTCATGCAAATGCACTGAACGGTAGCAACAGGTTTAGGATCAAACACTCTTTTGATTAGTTTCTTTACACTTGAAAAGAACCATAGAGGGCACGTGAAGTCAACCTTGACAATCTTTATATATAAAGCCATAAGGTTGTTTGCTTCAAAGGAAAAATAACCAACCACTAAAACAAAGAGAATAACAACTATGACAATAATCCACGACACATATAAGTTGTTGAAAATGTTTTCTCGCTTCATCTTCTTCAGCTTCTTGTTGCATGCAGTTTTATCAAACAGCTCCACACCAATCAGAAATTCCAATACTATGTATATTTTTCCTGGCCAATCATTTTGTGCTTGAGAACTTTTCCTTGTCAAGAATCTTGATAGCGAGATTCTCTCCAATTTTCACGTGTCTTGCAATTTTGGTAAGTTTGAACCAGGCCAAATCTTCAACGGCCAATTCAAAAAACCATTGAAATTCTTCTAAATCATGGTTGCAAGAACAAAGACTAGTAAGATCGAGGGAAAAAAAAAAAAAAAAAAAAAAAAAACAAGGTTCGACAACAGCAAAATCTTGGATGCATTTGGATGATGGAGAAGAGGATGAGTGTTGTCATTAATGGAGACTTTAATCAGCAGTTCTGGAAACATAATGGTGAACCAGAAAAAAGAAACAAAATAAAAGTGAGCTCATGAGAGCTTGTTGCAGTGGAAGAGCCCTTGATCTTCATGAAGGATGTCATGGTTCTGATACCATGATAAACATGGTTCAGGTAGAAAAAATAAAATATAGAGAAAAAAATAAAATAGAAAAAAAAAATTGAATTGAAATAAATAATTAATTATTGATTTATAAGAGATTATCATATGATATATATAACCAATGATGATAACTAAATTTTCTAATTACCTCAATTAATTTTCTAATTAATTCTATATTTAACATTGAACAACCATTAATAAGTTAAATAAATAAAAGAATTAAATTAACCAAAGGTTTACAATATTTACAATATTGACCATCAATATACAATTTTAAATAAGTCAGGATAATATATTTTGTCCATTCAATCTTAAAGACTATTTTAAAGTGTTTTAGTCGACATTTAACTCAACAATTAGCTTGATAAATTTGTCCATAAATTAGTAATGTGCCTGCTCCCTTTTTTGCTTTTGTTCCCCTTTCATTTGGGATTGTTTAGAAAATTTCGGGCAAAGATTTGAATGGTTATGTTTTGATTTTTTGCTTGGGCAGCTTCTCGAGACTCTTTCTCTATCTCTGTGTGTCTATATAAAGACACGTTCCTTTTAAGTTATTTATCTAAAGAGTGTATAAATAGTGAGTTACTTGCCAGTTATTTTCATCTTAAAATTTGGAGATGGTGCAATAAAATAACATTGAAGCATTGAGTCAAAGTGTATAGTTGGTAAATTCATAAAAACCTAATACAAAGGATCCTATTTATAATGTTCTATCTACAATAAACTAACCCACTAACTACTAATAAATTAATTAACTAAATGTAACAACAAACTAATAACTATCATATATCTCTAATATCCTCCCAAAAGCTAATAATGGCTTGAAAATACCACCACTTGATCAATAAAAGCAGTATTGTCTTGAGCATGGGCATGGAAGAACCTAGTATGATGATTCTTTTGTGCAACCGTCCTCATTTCACCATTGTTCAAGAACTTGGGCTCCTTCGGAATCTCCTTATTCACTAGAATCTTGTAGAACATATTAATCGAAAATTTTTGAAGCAACTCATGCTGAAATATTTGTGATGGATTCAAATCAGTGCTGCTTCTAGGAACTGACCAATTATGCTTCACAGGAGGACGAACAAATTGTCTTTCCTTATTGAATAATTTTTATTCATCCATTGTATTGGTTGATTTTTCATTAGGATTCCCTCCCAGACCAACTGAGAGCTTAGGAACAAGAAAACTAGCCATTCCACATAATGTACTTGGAGTGGCTACAGAACCTTTTTCATTGTCTACACCGGTTTGTCCTAAAATTGCTTCAAACTGCTAAACCATCTTCGAGATGTTATCAATATCCTTGACAACAACATTCTTCACATTGAAACCAACATTAACTCACAACCTCCTTAAGAGACTCGTAGTGCATCTCCACTGACTTAACTTCAGTTGATAGTCCAATGGGACCAAACATCACAACCATACCAAGCTTAAGGATACCGGTTTCAACACAACCAACGTGGAAAGTTCCATTGCCACCATAGACCCTTCCTAGAATAGCACTTCCAATTGAAAAGTGCATAATGTCAACTTCATGATCCTTGCACGTCTTGTTTGTTTATGAGATCGAATGTTCCTCATAGTCACCCATATTATGATAAGAAGCACTATCCCCAATTAGAAACAAGAGAGCAACAAACGGATATTTTTGGCTTTCACTTTTGGAGTTTGCATAATCGCTATCAACTTGCAGCAGAAAGAAAATTTTGTGGCCATGGTGCAGACTCTTAACGCTCATATTTCCACCTTTGGATTCGTTTTAGCATCAGGGTAAGGAAGAATTGTCTGGTACTTCAGCGCTTGCAAAATAGCATCCCCAACTGATTTCACCTTGTCAAATTGACATGACTCAAGAGACTGAATGTAAGTTTCCTTGAAACAAGCCAAGAAAGAAGCACCGCTCAAACCAATGTCTCCTAGTCTGAGGGAAGATACTTTGCGTGTTGTCCAATCAGTGTCTTTGAATGTCTCTTGGATATTGCTAATAGCAGCAGATATAATATTTTATGTTTGAGCGCCCCCAGCTTGCATAATGCTCCTAATCAACTTAAGGAGGGCTCTGAAATTTTCGATAGTTTTGGAAACGGTTGTAAATAACAATTTTCTTACCTTCTGGCTCTCTGCCAATGATGGTTGTTGGAGATGAATTTATGTCACCTTCTTGATCCTCTTCTTACTCAATATCTTTTGGAGTGACATCTTTATATGAATGGTATAAGATTCTTCTACAATGAACCTATCACATTCTTTGATCAAATTGACAAATCTTGATTTATCCCTCGCAGTCCAGTATTCCTCAAGTTTTATGCAAACAGTACCTTTGTGCAAATATCCTTCTAGCAGAGAAAGATTCGACTCAATTTGTCTTGTTTGCATTAGCAATAGTCTTGGTGAAATTTGATGTTGGCTTGGGTTGCACAACCATTATAAAAAAAAACAAAAAATAAATAAAGGGATCAACTTGTGTTGACCATTCTAATCCTTTTGAAGGATTGCTGTTCCCAATGTGTAGTGGATCAAACTTCCTCTTCTTGTTGACCAATCTCTAAAGATGAGAAATAATTAAATGGGTAAGTAGATAAGAAGGAGGGTGAAAGATGACTAGAAAGAAAGTAGGGAGACAGTGTAGAACTTGGGATGGAGTAACTTGCCAAAGTGATGGAGAGCTCCATTGGAACTGTGATACTATCTTAGAATTTGGAGATTGTGCAACAAAAGAGCATTGAGACATTGAGCCAAAGTGTAAAAGAGCATTGAGACATTGAGCCAAAGTGTATAATCAGTAAAATCATTATGGAAGATAAGAAACTAATACAAAGGAATCCTATTTATAATGCTCTGACTAACAACAAACTATGTCTCTAACACTTCGTAAGCAATTAAATTGCAAAGGAAAAACCAGCTCCATGTCAAAGTTAGCATAGTATTACTGCACTGGAAGTTGAGACCTTGTGGATTGGTCCGCCCAATAAAGGATTCCACACAATAATACTTAGAAACCAAGAGCTGGTTGGACAAAAAAAAAACAAAGAAAAGAAACGGGGGGGTCTTTTAGGATCAGAAGGTACCACAGATGAAACCAAGTCCAAAGAGGGGTAGAAAAGTATGGAATAATTATTGTGTATCTAATCTGTAGTCCGTAAGAAATGTTAATAAGTGTATTCAGATATTTATTATGAAATCTAAAATTAAAAAATGATGAAAAAATATTGCTAAAACACTGCCATCATAATTCTGACATAAACTTATCGTATTTTATAATAAATATTCTATATTTAATTTTTTTAATCAGTACTCTTGAAGTAACTAATAGCTGCATGCTTTACACACACACGCAAGGAAACTGAATTAGGCTGAATCTGTGACGTAGTTAAAAGTGGAGAGTGAAAAATTGTTGATATATTACCGTTGTAACAAAATTCGTCAATAAGGTGTAATTCCTACATAAATGAGGAATTGGAGGGTGGCAGATGCTGCGGATGCTGGTGGATGGATGATTGGTGGCTTGGTAGGTTTGATACCCAATACAAATTCATTTTTAGAGATTGCAGCTACCCCGTTTCCAAATGTGTCTAATGAAGTGGACAAACCATGGTGGACCTTTAAAGTCTGCCTATGAGGCTCCATCAGGTAGCTGGAATGCCAGAGGGTATTCCTTGTGGACTATTCTGAAGGCAATGGACCACAAAGAATTCGTTGTTTTTTTAGACTATTCTGAAGGATGGTTTAAAAACTTATCAATTTTGATTTATTAGACATATGGCTGGCAGTGACACATACCCTGTGTGTGAGGAGAGGGTGTATTCAGAATCGGAGTTCATGCTCTCAGGGACAGCATTTTCTCAATAAGATATTATGCCTTGATTTGCCACAAAATATATAAGGCTTCATGGCATTTGGTGTCACAGTGGTTAGCTAGGGATACTAGAAACTAGTTCGTTCATAATGGCCTTTCTAATAAGAATCCAAGTGAGTTTGGTTTCAATGATACAGTGGGGTATTGACTCCTGAGAGATGCCTTTGGAGCACAAATATTGGGTTCACTAGGAACTTGGGAGCTACCAGTGTGCTCATGGCTGAGGTATGGGGAATTTTAAATGCTTTACAAATAGCTTGTTTGCATGGGGTGCAGAAGCTACACATGGAATGAGTTATTTCCGCTTCTGTTCGGTTGATACATTCTGATCATTGCGAGCCAATTGTTTAGGGCTTCGATGAATAAAGAGTGTAGTTGAGAGTATGCATTACTCATACTGTGTCGCCAGGTTTGGGAACTTTCTCATGGTTGCGGTCAGATATAATTTTAGATGATTGAGCTGGTGTTTCCTTTTTTGTAGAATGCTCGTCTAATCTGGGACTTTATAGAACAAATCCATTTATAAAACGCATACCACATAAGTACGTGCGTTCAAGTAAACGACCACTTCCCAAGGCCAACAAATGTAAAAATAACAAGCAATTTTACCTTCCGCGTTTAGTAACATAATTTTACCATTTGCAAACGATATCATCGGTCTTGAATGGAAAAACATATAAATAGAATGTGCCAAATTTATTTGCAGTAAAATAAAAATCAATGATTGAGTCAATGACTATGAATGGAATAAACAACAAAAAAAAAAAAAAGAAACACAATTTCAGGACTTGATGAGAGAAGAGAATTCTCCAAGGAATTCGATTCATCACGTGCCAAAGTGGAAACAAATTTATGTTACTGTTTTTGTTTCCAAGTAATAATTAATGAATATGATTAGATGAGTGGATGTGATTTTCATATTAATGAATGGATGAATCGTGAATTATGGATGCGTTCTACTTTAACGATGGCTAATAACAACATGCCATTCTATTCACAAACTACAGAAAAAAGAGAGGAGGGGGAGGGCGCAACTAATTCTCTGAAGCTGAGTTTGCTCCAGCATTAGCATGTTGCAGACCTGCAAAAGAATTTATGTTGCTGGCTGTGGCATTGAACATGGCATGACCTCGCCTTATCTCTCAGTTCTTGAAATGCTCTCATTGTCTCCACATCAAAACCACCAGCAAACTGCCAAACATAACAGCTCATTATTCCAATTAGCCCTTTAGCTGAATAGGCGTCAATTTTGTACTTTTGTTCAAACATGTTGGAAAAAAATTTACCTGATGTACACGGAATGCAAATCTAACTCCTTGAACAATTAGCTCTTCTTCTTCAGGCCCACCACCAACTGTCTCAAGCTCAGCAGAGACTCTCTTCATATACTTCATGGCCAATTTTACCGATGCCAGCTTGATCTACCACAATTTAACATTGCAGGTACAATAAATGAAGTGAGCTAACCAACATGTGAAAATTCGTCTACCATTCTTTACTTCGATGCAAGAAAATTAGTAAAAGCAATCTGGTCTTTTATTGGAATGCTATATCCATTTCTGGATACAAATTGTACATGCACTTACTTGTATATTCGTAAATAAGCAAGCATATGGTCTTTATTTTATTCTTCTTTGTAATTATTTTAAACATATAGGAATGCATTATCCTTCCAAGGTCCAGGTGTGCAAAGAGAATTTCCCTAAAAAGATGAAGCAGATAGAAAGTAGAGATCGGGAATTCACATGCGCTTGTGCAGTTTAGCACTCAGAAATAGGAGACGAAGTCCTATCAGCAAAGATGGCCATTGTTTTGTCATTTCGCTATCAGCTACTTATAGAACTTGTCAATATGCTATGTAGTAAACTTTAACACGGCAATTTTTTCAAAAAAAAAATGATAAGTATTTTGGTTGGATCAATCAAACATAACGTTTATATCAATATCTGTTTATGAATATCAACTAGTGGGCGGGCCTAATCACATCCACCATTATTCAAATAATCCTAAAGATTATGGACCGCGTGTATTGATTTAACCAATAACTGAAGCTATGCAGTATTATGTGATGCTTGCAGCTACTATCAGGTATAACTTTCAGGCAAATTACCTGGCTCGCATAACCACTGTCAAGCATCCAATCCACGGGTATTTGGAAGACTTTGTACCTCTTGGTTGCCGATTCCCTCATTCTTGAGATATTGTAAATCCCATGTTCTAATCTGTCAATTATAAAAACAAAAAATTACATCAGAATATGTTCAGCGGTACTGTGCACATGAACATTGAATTCACATTGAATAACAAATGTGGCTAACAGGCAAGTGGGGACAATTCACAAATTCACTCACTTTTCTAAGAGAGTCTGCATCTTCTTAAGGGCTGGACCACACAACTGCCGAGGATCGTCGCGGAAAGACGAGGCCTCAGATTCTAACTTCTTCAGATCACAATACCCAAACGCAGCTTCACGCAGAGCATCGGCTTTCTGCTCTGGCCAATCGAAGTGTTTCAGCACTGCCCTTTCATCAACCTGAAACAACAATAACAGAAAATTCATATAAATAATATAAAATCTTCGCTTATTATTTCAAAATTTCCACGCAAACAAAAAGTAACATATACCAAATAGGAGAGCTCGTCGTCAAGCCATTTGACAAAAGGTACTACGTCTTCAATATTCGTAAATGCTGCACTCTCCACCTCTTTGATCAGGTATCTAATAAAGTCTCCTTGTGTTTCTACGTCTGTTTTTATCTGTAGATAAACACATTGTTTAGAAAACAATATCAGAAATCGGGTGAAAAAATCCATAATCAACGCTAACTAGTTCCCAATTATTAAGCTCCGATGAGTGGTACTAATTACCTAAAACCAACAAATTTCTTTGACTTAATTGACTAACAGTGACACTAGTTGCAGTAATTGGAGAATCTTTTCTTCCCTTTTTGACCTAGAATTTATAATGCCATGATTTTTGAGCATATTTACGATTTTGGGCATCCAAATTCGAATCAGATTACTGTCTTATCTACCAAGAAATCCAATTCAAAATAAAGCAACTAAAGCGACTACACAATGTCAGGAGACACTGACATAAATGGCCAGTGGCAAAACCGTAATTACATCACAAAATTCACGTGCACTTACCGCCAACAGGTGAGTCGAACGGTTCTCGATCTCGCCGATCATGTCACGAGCATTCGCCGTCGCCGGAACCTCCGCAGCGGTGCCGGAACTTGAATCCCGCCGCGACTGCGAGTCCCTCCGCATCAACGAGTGGTAAAACTCCACCACCTCTGGTACTCTCCTCACCTTCGCCGGAGCAGCCCTACCGGTCCTCGGAGGAGGCGGAGGGGGAGGAGGAACAGCCTTAGACGCAGGTTTCCGCGGAGGAGGAGGAGGAGGAGGCGGCATTGTCTTCACCGGTGGAGGAGGTGGCGGCTGCGGAATTGCTGGCTCCATTTCGCTGTTATCAGAAGAACCACCAGACGGTGACGACGGAGAAGAAGACGACAATGGTCTCGGCGGCGGGTTGGGAACACGAGGCGCGCGTGATTTTACAGCAACGGAGAGAACTGAGTCAGAGCAATCGGAGAGTTCCTCCGAGTTACACCGAGAGTGACGCGGCCTTTCGGTTTCCACAACGTCTCTTTTCGAATCAACACCTTCAATGTGCTTCTGACTCACGCTTCCGAGATCCGACGCCGTTTTTTTCAAGTTTCTCATGAGATTGGACCTCAGCGAACATTCCGCGAATCTCTGCGAAGAAGAGTGCTCGTCACCGTCCAATGACTCTGTTCTGTTACTACCACTATACGACGCCGTTTTCTTCAGCTCTGCTATCTCATCCTCCAGCGCCTTCATTTTCCTCTCGCTCTCTCTCTTTTCTTCTTCAGTTCGAAGCTTCATCTCCTGCAACTCCATCTTCAACCTCTCGTTCTCTGCTTCCGTCTCTTCCGTTCTCCTCTTGCTCCTTTCAATCTCGGTTTCCCTCGCGGTGATCTCGTTCTCCAGAACCGGGACAATGGCGATGGATTCCTTCAGCAGCTTGTGCTCGAGTAGCTCTGTTTTCAACCGAGACTCGCTCTCTCGCAACTCCTCCACTAGACGGAGGAGCTCCGTCACGTCCGGCGGCCGGGGCTGGACCTGTGCGGAGGAGCGTGGAAAGTAGGCGCCGAAGGAGCGAGAGAATGAGGACTTGTGAGACGAGGACTTGGCCGTAGACGGTGAAGGAGAAGGCTGCTTCTTCTGCGACGGAGGAGTATGCGCCGCCGCCGCCGCCGCCGGCGACTTCTGAAACCCCATTGCTACCTTGACTTTGCCAGCAACCATGATTGGTGATTCTATTTTTATTTTGTTCCCCTTCTTAAGTGTTTAGGATTGGGGTCGTGTGGTTTTGAATCTCATAAGAGTTGGAACGTAACAAAAGACGACGTCGTTGTCGTGTAGATAGGGAAAGTAGGATGGTGTACTATAGAGGGAGAGAAGTTAAGGGCACAGCTAACGATGAACGGTCTTCTCTTCTCGGATCCTTTTTCAGCGAAAAGCCAGATATAAAACTAATTAAATATATTCACGAAAATTATTTTAAAGACAATAAGGAACGAGTTTGAAAATAAATAAATTATGTTGTTCGATAGGTTCAGTGTCTGTACTCGACTCGTTCTATACTTGTATGTCATGCGGGTGTTCAGGGGATTTAGCTTAGTTTAAAGGGGAACTAAACAAAATTGATTTGGAAGAGGAGTGCAGGGAACGGTCGTCTAACGGTTCGTTTTATGATTTTTGTTTTCTTTTGTTTAATTTTTCTTGGCAACGGTTTGATCTTAAAAACGAGTTGCGGAATAGTGCGTGTGTCGTCATATTCTCGCGATTTATCGGGGTCATTATCGTGGTTGTTACGTTTGGTCGTTTGTTTGCCGTTGGCGTTGCTAGTCAAAAGGAGTCAAGGTGGATCGTTAACCTGCTGCTAGCTGGGAAATGGGGATTTTGGTTTGTTTTTTTTTTTACTGCATATTCATCTTACATAATAAATAAATAAATAATTTCTGTTCCAAAATACTTTTTAAATAATAACTAAAGATTAATGTTTTTTAATGTAAATTTATCAAAATAATTTATTTTTTAAATAATATTTTTTTATGTATAAAATCAGGATTCAAATGTATGTTAATATATTTAAAAAAAATGTAACTGTCTACTAACTGTGTTGGATTTTTTATATTAATTTTTTAAAAAAATATTTATTATATTAAAAATATATATAGTATTTTTTTAAAAAATAATTTAAAGTGTTTTAATTAGTTGCGTGAAAAAAATTAAAATATCTAATATAATGCATTTAATTCCTTTGAGGGAATAATAGAAAATGCCATTTAATTAAAAGTTAAAAAAATTATTCGTTTAATTGAAAGTTCATATCCAAGATATTCAGAAGAATAGAGAACTGCAGGACTGATTTGAGTTGCGAAAACAAATGAAAAGAGAGAGAAAGAGAACTTTTTATATAAATGAATCGAACAAAAGATAATACCTTGAGGTTAGGATAAGGGAGAAAAAAAATTATGTGTATGTTTTGGTAAGATTATTTTAAAAAAATTAAAAAATATTATTTAAATATATTTAGATTTTATTGCATAAAAGGATTTAAAATACGATTATTTTTCATTACAAAAGAGTGTTTTTTGATAAATAAATTTTAAAGTTTATGATTAAAAGTTTTAATTTCTTTTTGAAATAAAATTAAAAATTAAAAATTTATTTCATGAATAAAATTTTTAAAAAATAATTATTTTTAATTTTAATTCAAAATAACTTAAATTATTTCAATTTTATTTTTAAATTTTTTTTATTTACATTCTTTCATGTAACTATCTTTTTTCTCCATTTATTTTCTTTCATGAACATTTCAAAAACAGGGTTTGAAAATTATTTTATTAAATAATTTTTAAGAATTAAAAATAAAAAATAAATCAAGCATATTCTAAAATTATGAACTTTTATTTTTCATATTATCTTTCATAATTTATTTTAAATATAAAATAAATCATCATAAATAATTTTATATCTTTTTTTATAATTTTATAGATTTTAAATAAAATAAATTATTTTTATTTAACATATTTAAATATAAAATTTATTTTATATAATCAATTTTGATTGTAATTAAGTTTAAACATAGTTGATTATTAATCTATCCTTTTTAAGGAATCCAATTAATATACATTGGATAGTTTTAAGAAGAAGAGGATATGCAGGTACCAATAATAAAAACAGTTATTATGTATATATCAATTTTTTAATAGTTTCTAACGAAAGATAATAAAAAATTATATACAATAATTTTTTATTAAAAATTATAAAATTTAATATATTTAAATGTTAAAACTTAATAAAATATTATTATTATTAATTTATTATTCGATATCCTTAAACTTACTTTAGAAAAAACTTATATATAATAAGAAAATTAATTAATATGTTGTAATTATTTATGCTTCCTAAAGTTTAAATCTCACGCTAGGTAATTTGTAATAATAATTTTGTTTTTGTAAAATTTTATTTATTTCATATTGAATTCTAATTTTTTAACACAACTAAAATCCTTGTAATATATAATAAGTTAATCTCTGAGATATTTGATTTTGAAAAATATTTTTTATTTTTATTCTTTAATTTAACTTTTAAATATAAAAATAATATTTTTAAAAATTTATATAAAACAAATATAACAATAATAACCTATTATTTTCTATTTTTTGTATAAACTTAAAAAACAAAAATAAATAAAATAATATTTTTATAATTAATATTCTGACAAAGTAAACACTCATTAAATAAATATGTTTTTGTTAATAAAAGTACTACTATAATATTATAAGTTTCTTTAATGTTTGGATTGGCACTACAACCAACCAAACTAACATGCATAGTAGGGCTATCCAAAATAGCTTTTGAATAGAGAAAGCACCTCCCTGTTCAAGCTGGTGAATTGGAGAAAATTTTTAGATGTGCACACGTTAATATATATATTCAGGGATAGATAATCAGATTTATTTTTAATTTTTATTTTTTAAAAAATATCAGTTATTAAATAAAATGTATAAATAAATAAATAATATATTTATTATATTTAGATGTAGATTGTTGGATCTATTTTTAATTTTTATTTTTAATAAATTATTAATTATTAAATAAAAAATATAAATAGATGGATAATCTTATTTATGTAAAACAATATCATAATTGTGAAAATTTGTTTGAGTTTGAAAAAAATCTTTTCATCTATTACTAGCTTAACTCTTTTTTTTAACAACACGTTCTTAATTACCCTAACTTGAAACATTCTTTAAAGCCTATGTGTAATATGCTATCAAATCAGCTCACTTCATGTAAGCTAGTTCATGGTGATGGCTTAAGAATACATTCATTATTTCTCAGTTTTGACGTAATAAAAAGGGTGACAGATAAAAGTCACTTTTACATGTCACCATCTTAGTACATGTTTGCAAATAGTTAAATTTTGAAAAATAAATTAATTTAAAAGTTTTCTCATGAATTTGTATAAAATAAGCAATTATTTTTTATATAAGCTAAACTAAACAAGTAATCATGCATTTAGTATTACCTTTGCATTTTAATAACACTCCCTCCTCAACTTAACCCTGAAAACTAAATTTCTTTACACATTATTGTTTGGGGACTTAGAGAGTATGTTTAGAAATGATTTTTTTTTTTTGTAACAATATGTGAAAAAATGGTAAACGTTTTTTAATAATTGTTAAAAAAATAGTTTACAATTTTTAATTTTTGATAAAAAATAGCTTATTTAAAATAAGTAATTTTTTTTAAATTTATAATTAAATTACATTAATTCATTTCTAGTTAACGTAATTTTTATTTTAATAATTAATTATATAAAATAAAAATTAATTATTACAAATAACTTTATATTTATTTTTACAAACAAAATACAAAATTTATATACATTCCAAACAAAATATATTACTTTAAAATGATTTTTCGTCCAACATATTTAAATACAAAATTTATTTTATATAATCAATTATAACAATAATCTATTAATATCGATATAATTAATTTTTAAAATTTTTTTTTTATAACTAATTCAAACATGCATTTTCTTGGATTTTAAAAAAAGTCGTTTTTATTTATTTTTTAAAAAATAACAATAGTTGGTAAGGGGCATAATGGTAATGAACAATGTTTTGCTATCAGCTTAGAGGGGAAAAATCAGAGGAAGTTGCTGCTGCAATTTGTAGTTGGAAAATTTCATCATATTTCTATAACAATGCATTTGACATAGGCAACAAGCATATCTTAGAGTGTAGCTATGGTAATTTTGGTTCTTTTCAACCACCAATAGTATTAGGTGAGGCAGTTGTGTATGAATCAATCATGTGAAGCCATTGCTTTGGAATTACACTGGAATGTTACATCATTCTCACTTCATGCACGTAGCTGAACAGTCACCAATAACAGACTCTCACGGATGCATATCAACCCATATGTTTTCTGTCTTCCTTGTTCTGCCAGCTTTCAATCTCATAGGATCATATGATGCATATAAAGAGTCTTTAAAGTTTGTACTTATTATAACCAAAACAAGAGAAAGGATGAATCTAACTTGTGAAAATGTGTGTGAAGGAATAAAATGAACAAATTAACGTGAAGAATGATCAGTATCAAGGGTAGAAAAAGCTAGCATGAAAGGAATGTATCATGGAGGTGGGCTATTAATGTGTGAACGGCAAGTGGTCCTCATGACATCTATGTGAACTTTATGAAGATATTCAAGGCAGTTTCAATTGCTATAGTAGATGGCATGGCCAACGATGCAAGAATTAATGTAAGACACATTTTATAACTTTTTTTTTATCTTTATCTCTCATCATTTATCTTGTAGTACATTTCTCTTTCTTTCCCTGATCTCTTTTAATTGTAAAAAAATTGTGGGAAAATGAGTATGAACAGAATTTCTCTCACCAAAATATGATATTGTTTTGTTTAAAAAGAAAAACACCCATCTGTTCACCAAAAAAAAAAATTGTTTAGGAATTTACCACAAAAAGTTATATATATATATATTAACTTTAAATTTACAACAAAAAATATCCATTTTAAATATACCATGGCCATATGGATAGTAACTTTCATATTCATTTACTTAATTTATTATTCTCTAAGCACCTAAATAGTTATACTTAAACTCATTACCCCACTTTAATTAAACAAAATTGTTATTGCAAAACATAACAAATAAAATATTCAATTAAATTTGAATCTAATGTAATAAATCAATAAGAAAATATAATATCATCCCATTAATGTTTACAAGAAATAGAATAATTTAAATAAATTCAATGAAACATAACAAACTTACGAAATAACTTCTTTATAAATTTGTAAGTTTGATATTTGCACCCTCTCCAAGATATATTAAAAAATCATACATTAACACTCATTTATTATATATAGTGATATGGAAAGTCAAAATAGCATATAGATAGTTTTTTTTTCTTTATATAATGATTTGGATAATATTATTCAAAATAACATATATTTTGTCATATTTAATGATTTGTGTAACATTAGTGTTTGATTTTAAATTTATCATATTAGGTAACTTACGAGGCAGCTGACTGGATTGTAAAATAATATATAATAGTAGCCACACTTATTAACTTAAATTTTTACAACCAAATATTCATATCTAAATTTTTTGTGAGTTCTATTAAGTCTGAATTTAATTGTTATCGCTAATATATGTAATGCCCACTTGACATGGGCACAGGTGACATGATCTGTATTTCAATGAAATTCATTAGTCCAACTATGTAATCACATAGTCTCCTTATCAATGAAATTCTAATACACAGTTCATATGAAGGGAACTCCAAAGCTCTTCAAATGGCTAGCAATTGGTGGTGATCGTGATTTGGGATTAGGTTTGTTGCCTTTTAGGCTAGCAAGGAGAGAGGATAAGGGCCATGCCGTCACATGCAATTTAGGATTGGGAAATTGAATTAATTGCATGAGGTATTAGTACGCCAAGGTCATATTCATCAGCATTCACTTGTCAGATGAAAGCAAATGGTGTTGACTATATGTAATAATAGTCTTACTAGACAGCTTAATTGTTGTTTTTATTTTTTATAAGATGGGAAATATTGCATCATTGCCCCGCACAATTGGGTATCATTTTGGCTAAATGGACTCATCAAGAATGGGATTGAAACGAGACTAATCCACAATCACGATTTCATTGTCCATACATCATTGGTCATGATTAACACCAACATTTTCTTTTTTTGCCATTTAAAAATTGAGATATTGCCTCTACGATCGTTTTCACAATTTCAATCAATTTTGAGATATGTAAGGTAAAATTATTTTTTTCTAGTTGCCCAAAATTTTAAGACAATAAATCTAGAGTCGTTTATATAATAATTTTTTACAACAACTTTTATATATATATTCATCACGTTATTTATTTTATTCAACTTTTTTTTTTCGTTTTATCTTTCTCCCTTGTATAAAGTTGTAGTATAAATTTCTTATAGAAATAACATTATTTATTAATTTTTTATTTAAATCACATATCCACCACTTTACCGTAAATAATCTTGTTTGAACTAGAAACATTATATATATATAACGAAACTAACTGTTATATTATTAATATTATTATTAATTTAATCTTGTGAATTAATTATTTAAAATATGTATTTAAATTATTAATATTAATTATGATTTAGTTAATTTAGCATATTACCACACATATGTATTATTGAACTGTTAGTACGAGGAGCTGATAAATTGCGCTGTATATTCACTTTCATAATTACTGTAAAGAGATAATTGATATCATATTATAAATTAAGTTAATTATATTATCATTAAGTAGTTATACATTATTTTCATTCTACTTATTAGGGTTGAGGTCAGTTGCTCTCTTTCCTTTTCTCTATTTTGCTCTTTTAAAAAAAATATACAAAAATATATGGATCCTAATATAATGATAGATATATGTACTCAAACTACATTTTTAACAAGATTAAAGTAAAATATTTTAATTTGTATCTTTAATTAATAATTAAATTAATAAATAATCTAACACTAATATATATATAAAATTTAAATTTAAAATCTTATTTAAAAAATTAAATATATATCAATTAATCAGGCCATCCTTTACTAAACATATTTAATATTTTGCCAATGTTAATTTTCGTTAATTGTTACATAACTTAAATCAAATCAGATCAAAGAAGTTAGGCTTTGGTGTCAATTAACTCACTCAAACTATATATATAAAAATATGTGGGAATTCATGAAAAATGAGGAGCAAAGTTTTTTTATCTGAAAAAAAAAAAAAACATAACAGTTTGGTTTGGTTGGAATGCACGGATCTTCTGCAGCTAATACTTGATACAACCTATGTTAAAAGTTGGAGTTAAAATTATGTGTGTGCATGACGTATAATTGATCTCTCAAGTGAATGAAACATCAAACAACGTTTCCTTGGTATCCAGGGCACACTTGCCTTCTCTCAAACGGCATTGGCCATTGGTGTCAACAGTTCGCAAATTACTTTATTACGCTTCTGATTGATGATGATCTTCTGACAAAGACTGTCATCCAATCTGTATTTATTGTTTTAAGGACGTAATCAAAATCACAAATTAAGAAACTCTTACACATGCATGAATGCTTGGGAATCTCAATTTTCAAAATAATTGCTATATTGATTCTTATTTATAATTTTTCTATCCAAATATATAGATTAAAGAATATTAGTTCTAATATTAAATTTTAAAAAGTTATTGTAATTTTTTAAATTTATTTTTATTTAAAGTTAAATTTTATTTTAATATTATCAATTCTATTTATGGATCAGATATTAAAATTATAAAAGTTGAACACTAATAAAGGATAATATAAAAAAGTGATAAATATTTCTAAAGTTTTATACAGGATCTTATATTTCAAAATATAAAAAATTAGCTAATAGGATTTGGAAGGTAATAGTTTTTAAAAGGTTTATTTCGGCTATATTGAGAATGAAGTTTTAAAATTTTAAAAATTAATTATAATTATAATTTTTAAGTTTTTAAAACGTTAAGGTAACAGTGAATTAATTTATTTTATTCTTTCATTCATTATAAATCAATTAAAAATAAAAAATTATTAATTTATTAATTAAAATAAAAACTAAATAAATAAAAAAATAAACTATTCTAAAATAATAAAAATAAAAATTTAATTAAAAATTTAAAAATTTATTGATATTATTATTATTATGATAATAATATTTATAATAACAATTATGATAATAATAATTATGATAATGTTGATAGGATGTGATAATAATAATAATAATATTGATATGATAACGTTGATTTGATATTAATAAAGACAATAATAATATTAATAGAGTAATAACAATCATTATATTTTAAAAAATAAATTTATATTTAAAAATAAAAAATTATAATTTAAATAATAATTAATAAACTTATTTTTTATTTTTAAAATTAAATTAAATTATTATAAAAATATGTTAAAAATTAATTTAGTGTATATATTTAGTAAAATTTTTAAATATTAATTTAAAAATAAAAATTAAAAATTTATATTTATCCAAACAAAATTTTATATTTTTTTTGATTGAAAAAAAGAAAAAAAAATAATAATAAACATGAAAATATTTTTTACTATTTATTTATATAAAAAAAATATTTTTCACAAACTTTACATAAAAGTTAATTTTCATAAAAGATGATAAAATGAGAAAAGAGGAGAATTTTTTATTTTTAGTTTAAAAATTTAAAATTATTATATATTTTAAAAATAAAAATAAATATTATATTAATAAAAAAATTTAAATTAAATTTTATTTTTTAATTTATATAAAATAAAATTTTTATTATTAATATTTTTATTTTCTATCTTTTTTTATCCATTCAAGTAAAAAAAAAATTAATATTTTATTCATCCATATAACTTATTATTTTTTTCAATTTTTATTTTATGTCTTATCCTCTTCATTTTTAATTTTTTTACATCATTTAAATATATCATTAGAAAAAAATAATAATAGAGACAATAAAGAATGTTTAATTTTTTTATATATTTTAAAAATTATTTTATAAAATAATTTCCAAAAGATATTTAAAAATTAGGAGTCAAATAGGCTCAAAATCCTTAAAAATGATTTAATTTTTAAAAAAATTATAATTATTTCAGAAACTTCATTCATCAAGTTTTTAATATTAATTTTTAAAAATACAAAATAAATAAATTCTAAGTATTTCTCCTCTGCATATTTAAGATATATACACACATGAAAAAAAAATCTTTTAAAATAAGTGAATACAAATGCATATTAAAGTATTAAGGGTATTTCATTAAATATAGAAAAATTATATTTTATATAATTATAATTTTATATTTTTTAGTTAATTTTAAATTTTCATTGTTTTTTAGGATAAACTATTTTATTTAAATAATAAATAAATAGTGTAAATAGTATAATAATTAAATAAATAATGTAAATAAAATAATAGTTAAAATAAATAATGTAAGTAAAAAATAATCCAAAAAATAGTAAAATCAATATAATGATTAAAATAAGCTTTTAACATTCTTTTAACTCCGTTTTATCATGTTATTCTCTAAATAATAAAAAAAGAACCAATCATTTAAGCCTTCACAAAAGTTAAAAGAGAATAAAGGAGAAATTTATCAAAACACTTAGTAAAATAACTTAATAAAATACTATAAGTAAGGTACGAAAAAATACTATAAAGTTAATAAAATATATTTTTTTCTAAAATGTTATTTCTTCTATTTCTATTCATCTGTGCAGGGAGAATAAAAATGACATAAACTAAAAATTAAATCATTATTTTAATTTTTTTTCATTTATCCTTTATTAATTTAATTATATTATCTCTTTTTATTTTTTTTCATATGAATTAAAGGATATTAATAAAAATTAATATTATATTAAATTTTACAAAGATAAATAAATAAAAATTAATATTATATTAAATTTTAAAAAGATAAATAAATAAAAATATTTTTCTGAACAGATAAATAACAATAGAAATAATATTTTGATTAAATAAATATTCAGGCTTAAAATAGCTAAATTTGGTTAAAAATTTAGAGGTGGAAACGGTTAAGTTACAGGAGAAGTAGAGAGAGATGGGTTGGGTGTGAGGTGTGAATAGGTGTACTGGATTTTTGTCGCAGAATGAGTGTCTCAACTCTCACAACTCATGCGCTCCGTGACTCTAAGCGGAAGCCTTGTGCGGATTTCACTTTTCAGGAGACTCTGGTTTGTATGTAATGTAACATGCTAAATGCAAACCCTACCTACTCACTCTTTTCATTTTCTTTCTCTTCCTATGTCCCGTCACTGCACGGACAACTTCTCTCCATTATCAAACCATCTCCAGCTACCAAATTAAATTCTTATTTCTAATATTCAAATTTACTAAACTAACTCTTAAATTAATTTTACATACATAGGCCTGGATTTCAAACCATATGTACTATGTCAATGTAAGACTACCACTATAAATCATTTTTAATAAATGGCTTAACTTCAATTGACGAAAAAAATTACTTGGGGTTAATATAAACAAAATAATTTAACTGTTTTTTAATGTGTTTAAGAGTCTATAATAAAAACAAATAGATCATAAATTTTTTTATTTAAATTATATATTCAATACTATCAATGTATTAAATCCTGTAATTTTAATAAAAAATTATTATATATAAGTTTTTATTGTATGTTTTGAACATACATTAAAATAGATAATTAAATAATAACGGTCGGGTACCGTATTGAAAATTTTACATTTTGGGAAAAGGCCAAAATTTAATGACTCATAATTACGATACTGTGCGAGCCATGAATCTTACTGTACTGTTTGTGAAAAGGAAAAAAAAAAACAAAAAGACAATTATGAAAGCTTCTGACACAAGTGAAGTGCAGCGTGTGCCAGTGTAAAAAAAAAGTGAGGTGGTATGCTTTGTTCTATTTAAAAAATAAAGTGTTAAATATAAATTACAAAAATTTTGATTTTAATTTTTTATTTTTAAAATGATAAATTTTAATTTTTTTAAATAGATTATTTTTAATTTATAAAATAATTAACATTTGATAGTAAATGATAAATAGTTAAAAATATTTAATTTTTAAAAAATTAAAATATCAAAATTAATTTTTTAAAAATAAAAAACTAAAATAAAAATTTATAAATTTCAACGTATTTAACTCAAAATGTAAACTGTTATAACTAATTTAAACACTTCTAACCATTATTTTTAAAATTCGATGGATCATTAAACTAGTTAAGGATTAATTTAAAATTTAATAGTTTAATAATAATTAAATCAATATTAATTAAATATTATTTTTAAAATATATATAATATATATCATATTAAAAATATAAAATATATAGAATAATAATAATAAAATATATTAAAATCATAATTTTATATGGTTAAAATTAAAAAATTATGTATATATTAACTTTTTAAATTTAAATTATAAAAAACAAAAATAAAATAAAATAAAAATAATTTTTTTATTTTTTTAAATTTTTTTATATAGAATTAATTTTTAATTGATTGCTAGTTCACCGGTTTATTGATTTGTTATCAATTTTTTATTAAAATAATTTTGTAATTCAATCCACTGATAATTGGTTTTTAATTCAACCGATTCGTCTAGTCTAGTCTGATTTTTTAAACATTGCTCCTAATATTCAAGAGATAATCTCATCATGATATTTACTAAAATACCTTAACCACAGAAAAAAAAAAAGAGATGAAACATATATCAAAGTTTTGCACAAAAATAAAGTGGTGTGGTATGTTTTGTTTTATAGAAAAAAATGAAGTGATTTTTTACCCCAATAAAAAAGAAGAATACTAACGTTGTGTCTGACTTTTTAGTAATTACATGAAACTGGGCTTATAATACATAAGGAATATAGGCCCATATGTTTCCTTAATCTTATTTTCTCGCTGGCCCACCATTCTTATGTCCGTCCCAATTACAACTGCACCACACCTCAACCAAAAAACAAAAACAAAACGATACAGCCCTCGATCCCTATCCCCACCCAAAAAAAGAAAAATGAGCGCACTAGCCTCTGCCTCAGTTTAAAGATATTATTAAAGAGCTATTTTTTAATTTTAAAGGAAAGAAAAAAAATTAAAAAGAGAATTTTTATTTTCATTTCTGGTAGCTCACTTAAGTTTCTTTTATAAGAGAAAAATGTGTTTTTTTACAATTTACTCTTAATTTTTTTGTGTTGTTGGTTGAATTTTTTAAGATTTCTAAATTCTTTAAGATTTAAGCATGCATGTTTGGACTTTTTTATTTATCGGTTGTCAACAATTCTTTGACAAAAAAAAATATTATTAAGGTAAAGTTAATATTTTAATTCTTCAATTTACTTATTTATTTTTATTTTGATCTTTTAATTTAAAAATTTTTATTTTATTTTTCTAACTTTTAAATGTCAAACAAATAATTTTTTTATTAACTTTTGTTTTCATTGAAAAAATCTCCCTTCTCCCCTGTTTTGCTCTCACCATCCGTTTACCCCTTCATCATTACGATCCTACATGATTCAGATGCATAAGCGTTGCAACGATGAGACAGAAAGTTGTTCTTGTGGGTGATGTGGCCATGGTACTCCCTTCGCATGGTACAAGTGATTAAATTGTGATTTTTAATAGAGGTAGGTAGTTTTTGACTTGTTCAGTCTAGGACGGATTTGACTTGTTCAGTCTAAAACCACAACTATCCAATAGGTTCAAAAGGTTTTTATCATTTTCATCCAAAATTGTTGTAAGATAGATTGGGTTTAAGATATATCAAATAATAGATAAAATGATCACATTAAACTTATTATTTGGCCTATCCATGATAATGGGTAGGTTAGAATCAGGTTTCACGTTTTTCTTTTTCATTTTTGATATTTTACGTTTGTATTATTTTCCTCTTGTTTTTGTTGGATTAAAAATATTAAATTTTATTTCTGTTTTTATTGGAATTGAAAAAATTTGTTCTGATTTTGTTTTTAGTATTTTTTATATTTTATTAAATCATTATATATATTTTTAAATTTATATAATTTATTATTTTATAATTTTATTAATTTTATATAATATTAAAATAATAAAAATATTTTGTTAATTTTAAAAATAGGATGAGTTTGAAAGTAAGGGTGGAACATGTATCACATAAGCACGAATCCTCTTTCCGGAGAGTTCCAGTTCCTCAAACAATGAAGGAAAGACATATGTGTGGATTTCATTACACATATAAGAGAGAAAAAAAATGTAGAAAAAAACAGAGAGAAAAAGAAATGGAGAAAGGAAACGGAGATGATCATTGCTCGTATCACATATTGTCCTTATCTCCGTTTTTAAAAATTAAATTTTACCAATTTCCATCAACTCGAATTTTACTTGTTAAAATCGAGGTGAAATAAAATTGGATTTATTTACATATAACTTGTTCCAAAAGAAAAAAAAAAGACATTACCCATAAATTAACATATTACATACCTCATCAAATAATTAAATATACAAACAAAAATTATATCTATACAATTAAATCAACTAATCCAATAATTTAATATACTTAGGAATGGATATTTCAATGGAAAGCAGTATATTTCATGGTATATTCCTACAAAAGTGAATAAAATTTAAAATTAAAATTGTAAAAATATAATAAAAATAAAATATGTTAATTTATTAAATAATCACTATCATTCGAAAAATCAATTCTTTAAATTTGTAAAAATATAATAAACTTGAATTTTCAATCCTTACTCTTTAATCTTCATAAATAAAGAAAATCTATAATGACTCAATCAAAGGATTTATGAAGAAAAACAAAAAAATATTATATTAGAGTATTTTATCAAAATCAAACAAATTCTATGATGAAAAATTTTACTATAATAAAATAAAAAATTATCATAAAAAATTAAAATCCTAAAATTACAAAATACAAAGTACCTTCACAAATTCGTCTTCCTGCCTTTCTCATTGGCTAGTTAGTACTTGCAAAGGAGATTTTGAGGAATGAACAAATCTTAACTCTCAAAATGAAAACAAAATGCATATTAGATAAAGGTGAGATGATTGAGACTTTAGGTTAAAAAAACTTTTTTAACAATAGTAAACCCTAACGAAAAAGGTGGTGGAGGAAGGAGAACATGAGTATCAAGAGGGGAAGGGGAAGATTTAGGCAAACCCTTACATAGATTAGAGAAGACGAGATGAAAAACTGAAGATGACACTCAAGAACGTAAAACCAAAACCCAGTTAAAGAAAATCGAGAAGAAGAACCAAAAAGAGATAGAGATATACCTTCCAAAACTTGTAATCCTAGTAGAGACTCTTAAACTTCACAAGGTAGAAACAAGGCAAAGGTAATAGATTTTTTGGATTACACTTAATGGCAAGGAGGCACAAAAGAATATGTATAAAATATTAATAATAATTGGACATGTCGATTCAGTTAGTATTGTGTAGTAAAAACTAAACTTATTTTCACATGTTGTTACTTATTTTTAATTGTTGAAAGTGACTTGAAATACTCGATTTTAACTAATCTCATCCCTTAAGTGATATTGGATTTTTAGATTAGGCAAGTTCGGATGGCCCATAATTTTTTGTCCATCCTTAATTTTTACAACTAAAAAAAAAGGGAAACAAATGTGGTTGGTGATGGAGTTTATAAATGGTTCAATTTGAGAGTAGCTTGGATAATTCCTACAATGGTGAGGGATGTCACAAATGATAAGTGAGTAAAAGGAAGAAGAGGAGGAAATGATGATGATGAAAAAATAAAAAAGAAGAAAAATTTATTTTTCAAAAATCTTAATGAATTTAATAAAAAGAATTTAATAATTAATAATTAATAATTAAAAATTAAAAAGTTAGATGCTAAAATAAAAAAAGTTAAAAAATTAAAATAATAATTTGGTTTATTCTTTATATTTTAATTTATGCAAGTATAGTTCTAGTCGAGAATATTAATAAGGATAAATTATTCTCATCCACAAACTTTAAATAAAAAGTTTATCTTTTATTTTTTTGTATTTATTTAAATTTTTCTTAATTTATGAAATAATATACTATTATATATTTTTATATTACATAAAACATTCTAATCTTTTATGTAGTTATATAAACAAAAGATTTATGTTTGTAAAAAAAAAGATAACACTTGATAGAGTTTAATGTGGTGTTATATGAAAATTATAGGTTTTTTCTGCAAATAGTAACGTTATAAGATATTAGGTGTTTTAAAAGACTTGTTAAAGAGGTATATATATTCACACCAAAAGTTATACTAGATCACTCTTATCAAGCTAAGAGTTACGCTTAATCCCTATTATCATTCAATAGATATTTTCACTATAATAAGATAGTATAGATAGTACAAACTTTAAAAAATACTAACTTAAATATTTTTATACAAGTCTTTCCAGACTTAACTTTTCTAAAAATACAGATTAGACACTTCTTTATCTAGTGACATTATTTTTTTAAAATCCAAAATATACAAAAATAAATACAGTAAATACAACACAAGTTATGAGTAGATAAAACACTTATGAATATCTTTTAATTAATCTTCTTCATCTTTTACACATAAGCTTGTTCTTTGTATAGAAAAGATAAAATAGACTTTGAAAGTTGAAAGAATTTTGCAACATCTTCTTCTGCATGAACATTGAATGCATAATCTCAATTAAAAAGTAAACAAAATACTTATCATTTGATGTATTTTGTGTATCTGAAATCTTTTTATCTTTGTTTTTTTCTTCTTCTAAAGATAATCTCTTTTCTTTATTAGCTGAAGTCTTCTATAAGTAAAAAGTTTAATTGTTCTTCTTGAAAAGTGTAGTTGTTCTTCTTGCTAAATTTTATATATGAAAAGTATGGACACTCTTTGTAATGTACTGTTTTTTTCGTCGAAAAAATTAAATATTTTAAGATGTCTAAAACACTTAAACTTTTGTATTTGTCTTCAAATATAAAAATTGTATGTCCTATTTTTGTTACTAATTAAAATATTAATAAATTATTTTATTTTAAAATTTGGTTCCAATTATGTTAATATAATATTAAAAAATATATTAATAGGTATAATTTTAATAATGTTTAATATTGTAAATATTTTTAATATATAAATAATTTATAAATTAAAATTTTAAATATATAAATATTAAAATAATTACTGAAAATTAAATAAATTATATTAATAAGTTTATGATTCATAATAGTATTGGTGAGATTTTTGCAAGTTAAATGAATATTTTTAAGATTAAATAAAATAAAAAAATAAAAAATAACATATATTTTCGTTATTATTACTATATATTTTATTATATTTAACAAAAATAAATTTATTTTAAAATTAATATTTTGTTAAATAATTTTATTTTATTATATGTTATTAATTTTAATTTAATATATAATATATGTTAAACTTAAAATTATTTAATGAAATATTAAAACTGTTGTAAATCATATAAAATTTTTTGCAAGTTTAATATTTCTAATAAAAAAATTTAATTTAAAATTTAAATTGATTAAATTTAATAATTTTTAAAAGATTATTAATTTAAAGTTTTATAAATTCAACTTGTTTTTAAAATAACCCATATTACGGTTTATAAATGAGAGGATATTTCGATACATCATTTTATATATCACCTCATGATGATTATTAATATAGCATAATTAAAATCATGTTATATTATTAAGTAATAATAAAAATAAATTTTTATGTGTCAAAGAACACATAATAAAAATTTAGAAAAAGTAAATTTTCATTTAAAATTACAGGATTTATTACCCTCATGATATTAAATATTATAATTTTTAATAAAAAAATTAATATTAATAAATTTTTATTACATAAAACCATTTAAAAATTATAATTTAATTATATAAAAATTAAAAATACTTTCTAAAATTAAAATTAACTATATTTATAAAAATTAAAAATATTTTTTAATCATTTGAGAATGAAAAGAAAAAAAAAAAGAAGAAGGAGAAATTGTGAGATACATCCATACATATTTCATTGAAACTTTATTTCAAATCTTGTCACACCTTACAAACATATACACATGTTTGTGTGTGTGCTTATTTTACTTATTGAAATAGCAAATGACTATTAGCACACAGAACAAGAAAAACAGTTCAATTGTTTAGAAAATGAAGCTACAATTTGGAATGTAATGCTAGAACCCCATCTTCATTATGATCCGTATACATCCAAGTACCATCAGATTGTTGAACCATACCCTTATTCTCACTCACCCTCCACGCCACAGGAACAAGATGTTCATTTTTCAAAGCATCCAATGACTTGTTTACAAGTGCAATGTCACGATTCACCTCCAAATTGAATCCTCCATTTTTCCCTTGTGTTCCAGCAATACCGTGCAAGTAAACCTCCAAGTTATGGGCACTGATCCCACTCTTCAAGAACTTAGATTGACTAGTGTCGATTACTAGTTCTTCCCCCACACCCGAAAAGCCTATAGGACTCTTTGGAACAATATCTGATTCATTACGAACACGCAATGCTCTCAAATCTTTGTGTCCATTACAGATCTTCCTAAAGCTTGAGTTTCCCAAACGAGGACAAGCATATGTAAATGCGGTTACTGGACACGCTTTCTGAGGCTGGTCTTTTGGTATGTTCAACCTTTGGCTTACTATGTCAACTGCATTTATAGTTGCAAGTGCAGCACCCAAACTGTGTCCTGTTACACTTATGCTAATTTCTTCGTTCTTATATTCCTCTACAAGTCTTCTAATCTCATCCAGGACCTACATAATTGTCATCATATATATAAATAAAAAATTGCCAGAACTATAAATATTTTAAAAAGAAAATTGAAACTAATTAAAATAAGTACTAAGTACTATAACTTTTTTTTTTCCTCAAAAAGTTAGGTATATTGGATTCTAGAAGCTAGTCAAGGTCAAAACATGCCTTGATTAAAATAATGGTTAACAAGTGCAAACATATAAGTTACTTATATTTTTAAGTCTCATTATTCAAGTCATCGTAATTAATATATATATATATATATATATATATATATATATATATTAATTATTCTGAATAATAAACTTAGAATTTGAATTTGCTAATTACTTCAAACACAGATGCGCTGCAGAACAGAACTAAATTATCATATAAAACTAGTTACGTAGGTAGCATATCTATTAATTTATAAGTACGCGTACATGATATTGTTAGCAAAGATGGATTTAGGAAGCATTTAAGGGAGGGTTAAAAATAAACAAAAATTTAACATAAGTAATTATATATTTATATTAATAAATTAAAATATGATTACAAATTAGGTTTGATTGTATTTTGGTTATTTTGATTAATTTAAACTGTGTGATGTTGATTTTTAAATTATTTTTGAGTTAATTAATTTTTTTTATTTTTAAAATTTAATAAATTTGATCCTTCATCATTTTTTTCTACTTAAAACTTCTATATTTTTATTGCTCTCAAAATATTACAAATTAAATAAATTAAATCATCTTTTACTTGAACTTATCAAAGAAAACAATGTTTCACTGAAAATTAATATTTTTTTTTCAAAATTTTGCTTCTTCAAATTGTAAAATCACATCTTATAAAAGTTTTCAAAACATTAAATTTCCACTAAATTTCTTACTTCTAAAATTTTTGAATAGAGAATAATGGTTTGAATATTTTGAATACAAGAAAAATGATAGAGGGACCAAATTTATATAATTTGAAATATAGAAAGATTTAATTAGCTTAAAAATTAAAGGACCAAAATTACATACAATTTATATTTAAAAACAAAAAAATACAATTAAGTTAAAAATATAATAAAAAATTAAAAATAGAATATGCATATACAATAATTTTTTTTTGAAAAAAAAGGAAGAAACCCGAATTTAGGTGCATGAGCACTTTAACTTGAGTACCTATCCAAAACTTTTGGAGATACATGTAAGTTAATTTCCTTCACATCACGAAATTTTTTTTACAGATGATCAAATTGCATATTCTTAAAGTAATAGAACTAAAATTCACATAAACCAAATTTGGGGAGGTAATTTAGAATTTTTACTTGAAGAAAAAAAGAGCAGAGGGAGTGGTCAGGGTCTATGTTTACCTGATTTCTAACACTGGTATTGGTGAATTGTGAACCTGGGTTATTTGAAGTGTAAATGGAATAAAAACCATGGTGTATTTGGGCAGGAGAATCATCACCAAATAGTAGTGGGGCATGATCCAAATGGAAATGAAAATCTTTGACCCATTCTGCTGCTTGAATTGTTCCTCTCCAAGCAACCACTATGTCCCTTCTTCCTAATGCTGCTTTGCCTTCATCAGTGGCAACAGCAACATACCCAATCCAATTTGATTCCAAGCTCCAAGCATCCTTTGAAAATGAATTCAAGATAAAGGCTTCTGGGCCACTCGCTTTGGATGTTGCATATAGAAACTTAGTCACAAAATACTTATATGGATTCCCATTTTCCAAGCCAACCTTGAAAAAAAAATCCTTTTTAGAATATCGACTATTACCAGCACACTTAGATACTTTTTCTGAGTTAAAAGCATCATATGTGGCTTGAGCAAGTTGTCCATAGTGTATTATGTAACGCCGAAGGTCAATATCTAGAGGATCTAGAAGACCTTTCCAATTACTTCCCCCACTAAGATCTCTCCATTTTCTTGCTATGCTACCCATCTATTCTCTCTCTTCTTCTTTTTTCTTGTTCAATGCTAAAGTGAATTAGTGATGATAAGTATGATGAGTAGGCTTGCTCTATTGCATGCTTTATATACGTGTACAAGCCTTGAATAAAGATAAATTATGACTTTAGCTCCTCTTTAAAAAATTGACTTTGTTCTGCTCGTCTTATTTTAATTTACAAATACTATATTATCTATTTCGTTCATATCAACTCTTAAAGTTGATTTTAAATATACAAACGTAATACCTATTTATTAAAAATATTTATAAGATTTTGTATTTTCAATAAAAAAATTTATTTTAAATTTTTAAACCAATGTTAATGAGACTGATATTTTCTATTGTTGTTTATTAGTACATGGCTACTCATCTTATTTATATTTTGTTTTTTATATATATTATGTATTCAAAATGCACTACTTGCAATGCTGGTAATAAGGACTTAGCTCGAATGGACTTGGTCGTTTTCTAAAAGGTGATGACTTAATTTAAAAGTTGACCTCGTTGTTAATTTATCGGTTGTTAATCTAAAATGCACTACTTGCAAGTCTCTCTCTCTCTCTCTCTCTCTCTCTCTCTCTCTCTCTATATATATATATATATATATATATATATATATATATATATATTCAAACTTCACTATTTGCAATGCTGATAAGGACTTACCTCGAATGGACTTGGTGTTTTCTTAAATTCCAGATCAATGTTGGCACGATTACCTAGCTCAAAGGGACTTCATTTTGTTCAAGTCTTTTTTTAAACCCTGAAAAAGAGTATTCAGATTGCATAACTACACTTAGGTTATATTTAAATAAAGTACTTTTAAATTATTAAATTATATGTATTTAAAGAATAAAAATTAAAAATATTTTTCTAAAATTAAATGATTTTTTTATTTAATAAAAATTAAAATGATATCTATTAAAACTAAACTTTGAAAATTTTCTGCTATATTGAATTTTTTAAAATTATTATTTACACTTTTTATACTTAATTCTTATTTTATTCATCGTTCATTATTAATTTTTAAAATTTTTCATCTGAAATGGTAAAAAACTAAACTCTTATAAATGATTTTACTAATGGTTAAGAAATAAAAGTAAAAATTATATAACTTTCTATTAATGGTTTTATCAGGCCCCA
Source organism: Canavalia ensiformis (assembly GCA_026541065.1). Classification (NCBI taxonomy): domain Eukaryota; kingdom Viridiplantae; phylum Streptophyta; class Magnoliopsida; order Fabales; family Fabaceae; genus Canavalia; species Canavalia ensiformis. The sequence goes on from JAMKYM010000214.1 coordinate 105,975, forward strand.
TACCTCTGTCTATCTATCTATAACAAAATTTGCTTAAGATCTAATGATATTATTTATTAAGTACATATTTAGGAAATAAACGGAATGAAATGCAAATGTTTAGAACATTGGGTATTAATATTAAGATTGAATTTCTTTAAATGAGAAGATGCACTTTAAAAATAAAATATAAAAGTTAAAATTTTAAAATTTATCACTTATATTTAATATCTATTTTACAATTTCAACTGTCGATTTTTTAATCAATAATTATTAATAATTTTATCTTTTAAAGTACATATGCTTACTTTGAAAGAGTTTAATCAAAATATTAAAATAAAGAAACTAAAATGATATTTTAAAAGCCAAAGTATGAATAATGCAAATTTGCGTATAATTTTGAAACATGTTTAATCGATATTTTATTTGTAAAATGAAAAACTAAATTAATAGCTTTTATACAAAAATTGATAATACGGTGTATGTCTATATATATATATATATATATATATATATATATATATATATATATTAAAAATTACAATAAACAATATTTCTAAATAATGTAATAATCATTTATTTAAAAAAATGATAATCTTGATGACTTACTGTAACTTGACCTTGTTATTGTCGGTCTTAATTATTACATAAAATATGTGTTTGTCGTTTTCAAAAGAACCAAAAATAAACTAAAATTCACAACTACAATCAAAGATTAATTTTTCTAGAGTAAGAGATTTATTTGAAATAAAAATTAAGACTAATATGATTCTCATTAACAATTACAGTTTCTTAGTCTTTTTATTTTAAAACTACATGTGTAATATACGGAAAACTTAGATTACATCTATAATAGCATACAAATTATTTAGATAAAATAATTCATTATACAATACCAATCATACGTAAATTAACATAGATTCTTTAAATAAACATAATTTAAATCTCAAATTTGCATGTATAAATTTTAATAATCATAGTTCTATTATTTAAACATAAAATATTTGATTAAGTTGTTTAGTCGCAATTTTTCATTAAATTGCATCTGAACAACTTTTACTTTGCAGGTTTGATTATTTTAGAACTCAATCCAACCGCTAGCTTGATCAAATTACATTACATGAATTTAAGTTGAATTAAAACTTTAAGTTCACGGGTTGATCACCTAACTTGTTGTTTCCTCAGTTCAAGCTTTGGGCTTTCTTTTAATCCTTACTTTGATCATCTCTCTCTCATTCTCTTTTCTTCAAAAATTGAACAATATCCTAACAACCATAGCCATGAACTAATATATTTAATTAAAAATCTTTGACGTTGCGGATAACTAAAGTTTACCTAAAATCACGTTTTACATCCATTACAAGTAACTAATTAAAGTTCACATGGAAAGATAATTATTGTCCATTTTTCAGGTTGTTTTTGTCAATTCACAGGCATGACTATGAAACTAATATTTAAAATTCGAACCCTTAACATTGCACGTACGTAAGTAAAGTTGGTCTGTGATCACAATTTACTTTCGTTATGACCAATAACTATTGATATCTTCTTAATTTGTTTAAAAGTTTCTTTGCAATTATACAGTATTACTGTTAAAATTGTAATGGAGAGTAAGTAATATAAAAACATAGAATTTATGTAATTAACTTTTATTAAGATTAATATTAAGGAATTAAAAATAAAAAATTCAAAAATAAATGATTTTATATATTCAAATAATTTTTATATTGTTTTTCTACTTTTAATTTCTTAACATCACTTCTCTAATATTAACAAAACCACAAAAAAATATACTTTAATTACCTAATAACTTCTTAATCCATTTCATTCGTAAACCATGTTGTGGAATTATTCATACAAAGTAATATTTTGTTTTCATTAATAGTATTCAGAGCACCAAGCTCCCAATGGTAGGTGAGAAATGGTATACATTTGCTATTAAAAAGGGATGCTTGAGGATATTCAAAGAGTATGAGACAACAAAACAGCTTCCACCTTTTTTATTTTCGTGATTGTGGCTAATAAATCGGTCACACCTTAAACAAGTGCCAAAGATTAATATGTGTGGTTATAATTTTAACCTTAACCTAAGAATTAAAAGTTATGATAGATTTTAAACAATTAGACCAACATGATTATATAATTTGGTGTACAAATTAATTCAAGACAATAATAATTTGTTCTCTTATACAGGTAATTGACTATCTACCAAGAAATAGTGAAAAGTTCTTCAATACATCTCATTTTATTTTTCTCTCAATATCTCTTTTTTTAATCTCTTTTTTTTTTACATAATATATTATATCATTTTTTTTTCTATCATCTATTCCACATGTTTTGAGATTAACAACCACAAAATTTCCAAAATTTGTAGCATATTAGTCTTATTAAAATGGTATTGGTCAACAGGATTTTTTGTTTGTTTTGAATTTAAATAAGATTATATGAAAAGAAAGCAAGACCATCTTTCAAGAAATTAGATCATACTACGTCTACAATGACATACAATAATTCTATTTGATGAAAAATTCATTATACGTCATTAGTCCTAAATAAATTATAACACAGATTGATCTAAACCGACTATATATAAATTAATTGAGCTTTTATTTATATATATATATATATATATATATATATATATATCCTACGAAATTGAACTTGTCGTAAATTAAGAATAGTTGCAATAATAATAATAAAAACCAGAACCTGCTAGAATACTTGTGTGACGAGGACTGGATTGTAGGTTAAGAGTAGACGTAATTATATGAAAAATTCAACCAAAGCTAAACAAACTTTATTATTATTTTATTTTGTCAAAGTAGTTTTGTTGTGATGAACATGCTTAAAATTAACTTTCAAACCACATTAGAATTAAAAACCAATTATTCAAACTATATTAAAAGAAAAAAAGTTTTTCTCATTTAGTTAACTGGTAACAGTGTATGAATATGATCTTTTAAAATCTTTGTTTTGATATTATGTTACAAAATATAACTTTTAGTATTAAAAAAATTGTTTTAGTCATGATTTTAAAAGAATAAATAATGATAATTTTAATTTTTATTGTATTTTGTTAACAAATTTATATTCGTTAAAAATTATTTATTAAAAAATATTTTAATAATAATTTGAACTGTATAATAATTAAAATTTTATATATTTTATTTCAATTTATATAATTGTTAGAAAATATTAATAAGAAAAATTTAATATTTTTGTAGTGTAATTATCATGGACCGGAGAGGAGTATAACACCGAGGGAGAGGAAAAAGGCAGTAGATGAAATGTGATAAGTTCTTTTGTATTCATTTTATTTTTCCTGAAACTTTGTAGTTAGTTTCCAATATAATTAGATATATATGTTATTCCTTTCTGTTCTTATCCATACTTAACAATGCAAGTACTGTGTTAGTGATTGTTTTTTGTTTTCCTTATCTCAATTTTTAGTTCCTTGCATTGACTTGTACTCTACAACGTCACCTGAGCCGTTGATAGTAAAGCTGTCTTCTGGCCATGGAAAGAAAAAAAAAAAAGGATTAGAAATTGGGAATTATGGTAAAAAGAAGTCGAATTAAAATGAAGTGCATTTCTGTCAACTAAACGAGAAAATTAAATTATAGAAAATATATGCGTTTGAATTGAAAAATCTTTTACCTTTTCTGGTTTAAATCATACTTATTCTTATAAGAGATAATCTTCTTTAATTGAATTGATAAAATTTATAGTATAAGTGTAAACACCCATTTATGTCCGAGGCTCCCAATTATATAATAAACATCAAAATAAATAAAAAAAAAAATTAAAACAAAACAACAAATAAAAACATAAAACAAATATAAAATCTGAAATAATAAATTTCTGGAAATAAGAAAATAAAATCTGAAAAATCTGGAAAAGTAGAAAATAGGTAAAACTTGAGAAAACAAATTAAAAAACAGAAAACAAATTAAAAAAGCAGAAAACAGATAAACAATTAAGCAGAAAGCAGAAAACAGACAATAAGATAAACAGACAAACAGAAACAGACAATGAAATTATTTCTTTTAAAAAAAAAAAAAATCATTTTTGTAAAGTAAACTTGAATCAAAAATAATAATAGTAAACATTAACTAAGAAAAATAAAAAAAATCAAAGGGTTAAATCTGAAAATTAAATAAAAATTTCTGAAATTTAAAATTTTCAAAATCAGAAAAATGAAAGAAAGGAAAATTTGAAAATTCAATAAAAAAAAATCTAAAATCTGAAAATGTAATAAAAAAAAAACCAAATTTCTAAGATCAGAAAAAAGGGAGTTAAAAAAAAAACAGTAAAACAGAATATCAAAACAGTAAAACAGAATTTTAAAACAGAAAAAAATAGAATATAAACACAGAATTCTTGAAGAAAAAAAAAATTTTAAAAAAAGGGAACCAAAGTAAAAAAAAAACAACAAGAAAACCATAACAGAAAGGGACGGAGGGGATCCTTCAAAGGGGATGCTAAAAAGCTCTGGAGATTGGTGACCAAAGGAGGATAGGCGGAGAATCCTATAGGCAGTATCAAGAGGCGCCTCAAGAATCTGGGATTTTGGCTGATCACCCAAAGATTGAAAGCTCCGTCGCAAGGCTCTGTTCCCAGCCATATCGTCCGAAGAAGAAAAGAGGCAAGTTTCATCATTCGTCTCCATGAATGAGCAAGCTGAGGACGAGTAAGGAGGGGAGGAAGGACAAGCCCAAGCTCTCAGATTCGGACTCAAACCAGAGCGTTGATCTTGATCTTGCTCTTGCTTTCCAAGGTGACAAGTTACGGCGGTCCTTCTTCAAAATCCCAGGTAAGAACTTAAAACTTCAACCTCATGTGTATTGGTTTAGAATTTCAACGGGTGAAGGTTGATAACGATTCTGTTTATTGAAACTCGCCAATCTTTGCCTCTGAATTAAACGTGAACGCGTTGCTTTAATTTAAGATCCTACCTCCCTAAAGCTTCCATTGAAACATCATGATTATTAGGGTAGACGCGCAATAAATGAATCATCCCACAAACCTTATTCAGAGAACTCTGGTGTCTCTTATTTTTGAAAGAAATTGTCAATTGATGTGTAGAGGAAGGCTCATATCCATGCATGCATGCATGCGGCCATGAGTTCACGTTTGGATAGGTTCCTCTCATTTGGGAGGAGAAAGGAGTACCTATGGTGCTCCATTGGTAGGTGCATGGAGACGGGCCAAGTAAAAGATTAGGGACAGGTCGCGTGGTTTTGTTCATGGGTATCTGCATGAGCCAATGAGAGGACACCCTTGGAGAAGGGCATGACTCGACGCATGAGATAGCAAGAGTACATGCAGTCCAGATGCAGTTTGGATGTTAAAATTTGGGTGTTAAAATTTCAATAATGAAATATTCTCATATACAGGTTTCAGTTACTACAAAAGGAAAATTCTTTTTATGATACTCGATTCAGTTCTTTTCATGCATGGAGTTCATTAATTAAAAATACTTAGGCTAATGGACCTACATATATCATACAATGTCCAATCTGAACAAGCCAAAATTTTGTGTGCTACTTCATAATCATCGACTGAAGAGGAGCTTCATAGTGGCATTCACTGATCATCCGACGAACCACTTGACTCAACTGGTCAATTCAGCCACAAACAAATCCAGCCATGGAGCTGTTAAAAGGACTATGAAAGTTTAGAGATATCAGGGAAAATCGTGGGTCACATTTTCTTGACAAGGGGTGATCACGAGTTCTCAAGTTCGAGTCGAGAAGTTCACGAATGTATTGATCTTCCTACGCTACAAACCCAAAGCATCCCATATGCCCTGAGTCTTGCTCGAGATCGGGTTCATACACACGCTTCACCATGTACCATGGAAAGTAACATGCAAACCATTGGTTGAGCTGATGGGGTCGTCGGAAAAATGCTCAGTAAAGAATGCCCAAGTCTTATCTACACTCCCACATAAAGTTTCAAGAGCTGTTGGTAGCTCTCACGGCCTTGAGGGGCTGTTTGATGGCATATGTGACGATGCCATAGAAGGAATTGCCCGGTCCTAGCCATAGACGCACAAATCCCAGCGACCATGTCTCCTATACTCCCAGCCACTGGTAGTAACTCCATGCAACCCATGCAAGTTACATGAATTAACCCTAAGTTTAAATTCCATTTTATATCTCAAAATAGACACTAAGTCCAGTGGTTAGCTCACTCTCTTGTAGGCTCCTTAAAGGAGTTTGAACCCCCGGTGTCGGCTTTTCTTTTTTCCTCATAAATGACCGACCAACGTTCATTTCTCTTAATATAATGAGGCCAACTATAATCAGCCAAGACCTTGGCACAGTGTGGCACTTTCGTTGGCCTCTCTACTCTGAGGAACCAGGGTTCAAATCCCTGAAGACCCTTTCTCCTCTTTTTAAAAAATCACAAAGAAAAAGACACCTAAGTCATGCCACTACAATTACCATAAGGCCCTTTCAAATTCCCTAAATTCTTGATAGGTCCCTGCTACTACAATTACCTTTCTACCCCGGATAAATCCAGAAATGCCAGTTTTATCCCCAAGATCAGAAATTACCCTTCTACCCCCAGTCTTTCCAAAAATACCAGTTCTATCCCCTAAGCTAGAAATTACAATTTTACCATTCCAAATTCATAAAATTACAGAAAAAATTAAAAATTACAGAAAATTAGATAAAAATTTCAAAAATTCCAGAAATAATAAAATTCCAGAAAATAATAAAAAATTTCAGAAATTCAAAAATTAATAAAAAAATTCAGAAATTCAAAAATTAATAAAAAATTCTAGAAATTAAGAAATTAATAAAAAAATTCCAGAAATTAAGAAATTAACAAAAAAAAATTTCAGAAATTAAGAAATTAATAAGAATTTCAAATTTCTAGAAATTAATGAAGAATTCCAGAAATTAAAAAGAAAAATCCTTCCAAATTCCTAAATAATTCATGAATTCAAGATTATCAAGTATTTTCATAAAATTCCTTAATTGATAAATTCCCCCAAAATTTCTAGTACTTGCATCTTGCTCATTTTATTCATCGTTCTTCAAAAATAAAAATCTTGTTTTGCAATTCTTACTCTCACGCGACGAGCTCTAAGCACGAACTGGTAGCTTTTTCTGCTGTTCGTTGTTTAGAGATTCGTATGGGTCCAAGTGCAGCCGTAGTTGTCTTGGGCCCTGTGCATGTGTGGATGAGGATCGCCCTCCCGGAAATAATTTTCAAAAATAGTCAAGCTATTTTTTTACTTTCCAAGTAGCTCCGAAGGTCAAGCCTTCGAGCACATTTCAAACACTTTCGAAAGTCAAGCTTTCAAAACATAACCAGAACTACGTAAGCCTTGAGTTTCCCATTGCACCGGGGAATACGTAGGAGCAGGATCAAGTCCTGTCAGGCTAACCTCCATCAAGTATTTATTTCCATTCTAATTAAAGGGATCAAGCTATTTTCAAATGATCACACACTCAGTTTAAGGGTACTGTTCTTCGGAATAGGCGAGTGGGGTGCCTAACACCTTCCCCACTCGTAACCGACTCCCGAACCTAGATCTCATCTAGGGTTTTTCCAAATCTTTTTCCCTTAAATAAAAATTTGGTGGCGACTCCACAATAATCAAAACAATTCATTTTTCAAAAATTTTAGCGAGTTTGTCGTCTCGTCGGAATTACGGTTGCGACAGATGGCGACTCCACTGGGGAAACTTAGAGAGTCAAGCCCAACAATTTGAGTGTTTTAATATTGATCCCTTTCTTGTTTATCCGCACGATTACTTTCTTGTATTTTGGCACGATTTATTTATCTGTTTATTTATTTGCTACCTGTTTGTCTATTCGTTGTATAACCTTAGGGTAGACAAATAATAAATTGCAATATATATCTGTACATTTCCCCAATTGCAGATATTCCAATTACTTGTGTGCCCTCATACATTACATATGCATTTATCATGAGTGGGGCCCTATACGCGGGTCTGAGTGCAACCTAGGAATAGAGGGATCTAGTGGTGTCACTTTGGGGCTTACGTCCTGTTTGACTATCACGAAAATCCCAGCTAGAGTGCGTCCTATTTGTAATGCCCTACAACTGGTAGCTTTTTCTGCTGTTGTGGCAAGCATTGCAGACTGGAACTTGGCTCTAGTAACCTCAACACCCCAGGATTACAAACCACCTTTGTGAGGTTCATATAAAAGGCCATAGATCCCTAGGGCAGGTAACCCACATAAGAAGCAAAGAGGGCACACACCCCTTCATAATATGGTTCATATACGCACGGACAATTATCATCCAAAATGGAAGCTGAAGATTGGGGAAATACATAAATCAAGAAAGAAAAGTCAAACAAAAGAAAAGAAATATCAAAACAAATAAAAAACAAGGAAAATCAAGGAAAACTAGAAATTCCTAGGAAAAATTAGAAAATAATTTCTAAAAACACTAAAAATATCAAAGATTCAATAGATAGAAAATGAGATTTTGAAAACCTAAAAAACGCTTTCTAGAAAAAATTCTAGCTAAACTAAAGAGTGTTTCTAAACAAAACCAAAAGCTTTTAGCAAAATAAAAAACATCAAAACTCATAAAACACAAAAATTGCTAAAAACAAATAAAGAAACTCTGGTTTATTTTCAAAATAGTCAAACTTCAAAAGTCTCTAAAAAATTATTTGTACATGGCATGCATTCATTCATTAATAAATTTATCATAAAAAAAAAACAATATTTCAAAAATCATTTTTCATCCACATACTCATTTTACCCCAACATCTTTATCATTCATGATTCTTGCATTCAAATTATTTCACAAAAAAATAATTTTTAACTCTAACAGAAAATTGGAGAAACACAGCTTCTACATCCTTATAGGACTCGTACACAATCAAGAATCATGGATGAGCTGGAGAGACAAAATGAGGAACTGAGAAATGAGGTCAAGACTCTAAAGGAGCAGATGGCCAAGCTGATGGAGGCCATCCAATTGTCAAAACAGAAGGAATCTCTGGGAGAACCCACAGACCCGTCATATCCTCCTGGGTTCACTCCACAAAACCCTTCGCCATCAACTATGCCTCCGCCAACCGAAGGAGTTCATTATGGGTTTCCTCATGGGCATGCACCCTCATACAACCAAACACAAGCCCAAACACAAACCCAAACACATAACCTACCTCCAAATACCACTTCACAAGCTTACCAAACAACCGTTGGAGGAACGCATTCTATGTTCACCCAAGGGCCGCACCCTATATACATACCATCTTATCACCATCACCACATGCCAAGGGGAAACCCAAACCATCCTTCAAGTGAAGATACAGAAAAATGGAAGGGTCTAGAGGACAGGATCCGAGCAATTGAGGGAAACTCTTATGAAGCCAGAGACGCAGCCGACCTATGCTTGGTTCCGGACATAGTAATCCCTCCCAAATTCAAGGTTCCTGAATTCGAGAAGTATCAAGGAACTAGCTGCCCAAAGAGCCACCTGGCCATGTACTGCAGGAAGATGTCTCCTTGCATGCACGACGATAAGTTGCTTGTCCATTTCTTTCAAGACAGCTTAACTGGGGCTGCTGCCAACTGGTATACACAGCTAGAGCGGACCCACATCCATTCATGGAAGGATCTGGCTGAGGCCTTCCTCAAACAATATCAGTACAACCTGGAGATGGCCCCTGATCGGACTCAGCTCCAGAATATGGCCAAGAAGGGAGAAGAGTCTTTCAAGCAGTACGCCCAACGTTGGCGGGAGTTGGCCGCTCAAGTACAACCTCCCTTATCCGAAAGGGAATTGGTCAGCATGTTCATGGATACACTCCAAAATCCTTTCTACGACAAGATGGTCGGCAGTATAACTTCTAGCTTCTCCGATGTCGTTATCATTGGAGAAAGGATCGAAGGTGGCATGCGCCGGGGAAAGATCGCACAAAAACCCACGGGGACAGTCAATACTTCCGATGGGTCTGGGAAGAAAAAGACAGGAGAGACCTGTAATGTGGCTTCTAATCAAGGCCCGTACACTCCTCAAGTGGCGCCCTATGGTCCAGTTGGCTTTCGACCACCACCATATACACCATACACACCCTATACACCATACCCTTACACTGCCTCTACCTACCAAACACCCTACCACCCAGCTTACAACTATCCAATACAAATCCGACCGCCCGCACCATATACGGTCCAAACGCAAGCCATGAGCTCAAATTCTAGCCGAAACCAAAAGAAAGAGAAGGATCCTGTCCAGTTTGATCCCATCCCAATGACCTACACTGAACTACTACCTCAGCTAATCGAGAACTCTCTAGTGGTTCCATACCCGCTAAAACCACAAGAACCACCATACCCTAAATGGTACGATGCAAATGCCATATGTAACTACCATGCGGGGTACATTGGTCATTCAACAGAAAACTGCCAGGTCCTGAAACGCAAGGTGCAAAGCCTAATCGATGCTAAACGGCTAGACTTTGGGAAAATCACTCCTAATCCAAGTGCTGAATCATGAGAGCTCATCCGCTGGCTAAGAAATGAGAATAGCACGACCAGTTGCTTTGTGCAAATCAAGCTATTGAGGAAGATCATCCAAAATTGTCATATTTTTTCAAAAGTTAATCTTTTGTAAATAAACAGCAATGAATAAATACAAAATTACATTTTTCATACCACTTGAGCACGTGCTTTACATTTTAGCTTTACTTCTAAAAATTTACCATTCTTTTTTATCTCTTCAACCCACTTCTTATCCCTATACCCAAGCAATAAAATACCAATTGGTGAGGATGCTAGTGCTGTAATGAGTAATCTTGAACGTCGGATTAATCAAGCTCAAAGAAAAAGCCCAATGAAGAAGCAGAATAACAATCAGGGATTCTAGATCCCTATTCAAAGTGTCTTGTCAATTAAAATATCCCGCTGGAACCAAGTTTAAATCCAGGCAAAATTAGGGATGGAAGAAAAGATCCGCTGAATTGGAAGTCTTAAATAATCCCGGCAAGATCAATATTCAACTACACAAAATTCAAGAAAAAGGAGAAAACCCGCTGGATTAAAAGCTAAAAGAATCCAGGCAAAAGGAGGGTTAAAGTTCAAAATAATGATTGACAAAGTCATGATTAGAAAAAAGTCTTGCCGGTTTACAACAACAATTCAGGCAAAAATCAGGATCATATAAAGAGCCCGCTAGGCCGACAACCCTCCAAAGAGACCTAGGCAAAGATTAGGCACGATTAAAACAAAAGCCCGCTAGGTCTACAATCATCAAAGAGCACCTAGGCAAAAATTAGGGCATAAGCAAATGGAAGCCCGCTAGGTCGACAATCCTAATGACCTAGGCAAAAGTTAGGGCACAAAAAATAGAGCCCGCTAGGTCGATAAACTCTTAAAGATGACCTAGGCAAAAGTTAGGCGCGATTCAAGCAAAGAGCCCGCTAGGTCAACCATCAAAGAAGACCTAGGCAAAAGTTAGGGCGCAATCAAGCAGAAGGCCCGCTAGGTCAACAATCTTCAAAAGAGACCTAGGCAAAAGTTAGGGCATAATCAAACAAAAGCCCGCTAGGTCGGAAACCCGTAAGGGCGACCTAGGCAAAAGTTAGGGCGAAACGAAAGACCTGCTGGGTTGAAAACTCAAAAGAACAACCCGGGCAAAAATTAAGGTCAATCCAGGAATCCCAAGACAACATGACCTTTCTGCACCTCATATGTTCCTAAAACTGGGGCAAAATTTTTCCATTTCTCAAGTTTGGTCAATTTGACAATCAAGATTATGAAAAGCAGCACTGACATTCCTCATCAAAAAGTGCCATTTGGGCAATTAAACTTACACCTTTTGTCATTTTTTCTTTTCAAACACTATCTCAAACATCCTTTGCAAACTTCCTCTATACTTTTCATTAACCATCTATAAACCATTTCGCACACCTCAATAGCGCACATGCCAAAAGAGATGTGAAAAATGTAAAAATAAAAAGGACTAATTTTGAAAAGTTATGACAAGTCGGATGAATCCTTGACCATTGCAACGCGATAGAATTGTTTCCCAAAGATTCATCGTCCTACCAGCCACGAAACCACCAAAACAAAAGGAGTGTGTATCATTCAATACTACTGACCATTGTTGGATCTCGAAGATCTTGGAAAAGAAAGTTCCAAAGCTGATCAGAAGCCAAGAGATTGACCAAAACACCGAACTTAAGTCAATCTAGCTCGTCTTGATTTTTGATTCCTGTCACACCAACTATAAGGTTATCGAGAAAGGATGTGTCATAAAAATAAAAAAAATCAAGAGTAACAAAAGTTTTACACTATTTCATGGTTTGCATTCATCCCATGGCATTTGTTTCATCAAAAAATTATTTCAAGCATTAAAATAAGAACCCTGTAACATTTCTGCATTTATTCAAGCATCTTTAACATCATATTCTTCTCACTCATTCAAACAACACATAAGCATCTTTTATTCAAGCATTGCACGACCCACTTTTCAAAATTAATTAAGATCCAGGTAAAATTGCCCGAATTTGGTCATAATTAAAACTGAATCAAGCTTAAACTGGGGCAAAAGCTGGCCCAACAAAATGTAATTTGAGGTCATCCTCGAAGGATGAATCGAGTCCAAACTGGGGCAAACGTTTGCCCACAAAATTTAATTTAAGGTCATCCCCGAATTCTGATTCAAGTTCAAACTGGGGCAAACATCTGCCCGAGAAAATCCAAGTTGAGGCAATCCTCAATTCCTCAACTCAAATTGAGTTCAATAGGGCAAGGTTGCCCAGAAAAATTCAAGTCAAACTCATTGAAACCCTTCAAACTAAGGCAAACGTCTGCCCAAGAAAATTCAAGCTGAGGCAATCCTCAATTCCTCAACTCCAATAGGGCAAAGTGGCCCAGAAAAATTCAAGTCAAGCTCATCCTCAATCTTATCGAGGCCTAAACTGGGGCAAAATATTCGCCCAAACTTCGTTCAAATCAAGGCATTCCTCAATTGTCAGGAATATTTTAAACTGGGGCAAGATATGGTTCCCCAAGTTTTCTCAAAGAATAATCATCAAGTGCCAAAAAAAAAAACTTCAAGCGCAAGGTAGAATGCATCATTCTTGCTCACTGGCCTATGTTGTCAGGCCATAGCCTTACATCCATACATTTCTGCTCACTGGCCTATGTTGTCAGGCCATAGCCTTACATCCATACATTACTGCTTTCAGGCCTATGTTGTCAGGCCACCTTCTAGTTTATTTCTCTGCACCTTGGCCTATGTTGTCAGGCCTCCTCAAGTTTATTTTTCCGCACCTTGGCCTATGTTGTCAGGCCTCCTCAAGTTTATTTTTCCGCACCTTGGCCTATGTTGTCAGGCCTCATCAAGCCTATTTTTTTGCACCTTGGCCTATGTTGTCAGGCCTCCTCAAGTTTACTTTTCTGCATCATGGCCTATGTTGTCAGGCCTCATCAAGTTTATTTTTTCTGCACCTTAGCCTATGTTGTCAGGCCTCCTCAAGTTTATTTTTCTGCACCTTGGCCTATGTTGTCAGGCCTCCTCAAGTTTACTTTTCTGCATCATGGCCTATGTTGTCAGGCCTCATCAAGTTTATTTTTTCTGCACCTTGGCCTATGTTGTCAGGCCTCCTCAAGTTTATTTTTCTGCACCTTGGCCTATGTTGTCAGGCCTCCTCAAGTTTATTTTTCCGCACCTTGGCCTATGTTGTCAGGCCTCATCAAGCCTATTTTTTTGCACCTTGGCCTATGTTGTCAGGCCTCCTCAAGTTTACTTTTCTGCATCATGGCCTATGTTGTCAGGCCTCATCAAGTTTATTTTTCTGCACCTTGGCCTATGTTGTCAGGCCTCATCAAGTTTATTTTTCTGCACCTTGGCCTATGTTGTCAGGCCTCCTCAAGTTTATTTTTTCCGCACCTTGGCCTATGTTGTCGTGCCTCATCAAGTTTATTTTTTCGCACCTTGGCCTATGTTGTCGGGCCTCATCAAGTTTATTTTTCTGCACCTTGGCCTATGTTGTCAGGCCTCCTCAAGTTTACTTTTCTGCATCGTGGCCTATGTTGTCAGGCCTCATCAAGTTTATTTTTTCTGCACCTTGGCCTATGTTGTCAGGCCTCATCAAGTTTATTTTTCTGCACCTTGGCCTATGTTGTCAGGCCTCCTCAAGTTTATTTTTCTGCATCTTGGCCTATGTTGTCAGGCCTCATCAAGTTTATCTTTTCTGCACCTTGGCCTATGTTGTCAGGCCTCCTCAAGTTTAATTTTCTACATCATGGCCTATGTTTTCAGGCCTCATCAAATTTTTTCTACATATATCCTGTCAAGCAGGATCTCATTTGCATTTATCCTGGCAACAACAGGATTTCATTTGCATCTGCCCGGCAACAGCGGGACCTCATTTGCATTCTCCTGTCAACAACAGGACTTCAAGCACGTTCATTTTTCGTCCCACTGCAACGGTGTTTGCATTTATCCTGGCAACAACAGGATTTCATTTGCATCTGCCCGGCAACAGCGGGACCTCATTTGCATTCTCCTGTCAACAACAGGACTTCAAGCACGTTCATTTTCTGTCCACCTGTCAAGCAGGTTTGCATTTATCCTGGCCACAGCAGGATTTCATCATTTGCATCTATCCCGGCAACAGCGGGATCCCATTTGCATTTTCCTGTCAACAACAGGACTTCAAGTACGTTTATTTTTCCATCCACCTGTCAAGCAGGTTTGCATTTATCCTGGCAACAGCAGGATTTCATTTGCATTTTCCCGGCAACAGCGGGACCCCATTTGCATTCTCCTGTCAACAACAGGACTTCAAGCACGTTTATTTTTCTATCCACCTGTCAAGCAGGTTTGCATTTATCCTGGCAACAACAGGATTTCATTTGCATTTTTCCGTCAACAACGGGATTTCCATCAAGTTTAAACTTCTGCATTATGGCCTATAGTGTCAGGCCACCATCAAGTTTCCCTTTCTGCATATTAAAGTTTTCTTTTCTACACTCCGGCCTATAAGTGTCAGGCCACCTTGTACATATCTCACATTTTAGTTCTCGCATGCCCTCCCGCCTCAAACAGGCCTCTCTCACCTCACTTTCCTTGTATTCATAGCCTAATCAAGTTATGCAATCAAGCCTTGTATATTTAAACTCTATTGACTTAGCACATCAAGCTAGCAAGGTCACACAAAACCCACCATCTATGAGGTTCACTTTAAGCTCAAGGCTTCTAGTGCTTCTCGGATTTTTTCGAAAAAGCCCGCCTCGGACATAAAGTGTTCACGTCTTTACTCATTTCCTATCCCGATAATTTAGAGAATTAATTCTCATATTATCTGATTGAAAATGAGTAAAGAGGGGCAAACTGTAAACACCCATTTATGTCCGAGGCTCCCAATTATATAATAAACATCAAAATCAAAAAAAAAAAAAAAAAAAAAAAAAAAAAAAAAAAATTAAAACAAAACAACAAATAAAAACATAAAACAAATATAAAATCTGAAATAATAAATTTCTGGAAATAAGAAAATAAAATCTGAAAAATCTGGAAAAGTAGAAAATAGGTAAAACTTGAGAAAACAAATTAAAAAACAGAAAACAAATTAAAAAAGCAGAAAACAGATAAACAATTAAGCAGAAAGCAGAAAACAGACAATCAGATAAACAGACAAACAGAAACAGACAATGAAATTATTTCTTTTAAAAAAAAAAAAAAATCATTTTTGTAAAGTAAACTTGAATCAAAAATAATAATAGTAAACATTAACTAAGAAAAATAAAAAAAATCAAAGGGTTAAATCTGAAAATTAAATAAAAATTTCTGAAATTTAAAATTTTCAAAATCAGAAAAATGAAAGAAAGGAAAATTTGAAAATTCAATAAAAAAAAATCTAAAATCTGAAAATGTAATAAAAAAAAAAACCAAATTTCTAAGATCAGAAAAAAGGGAGTTAAAAAAAAAACAGTAAAACAGAATATCAAAACAGTAAAACAGAATTTTAAAAAAAAGAAAAAAAATAGAATATAAACACAGAATTCTTGAAGAAAAAAAAATTTTAAAAAAAGGGAACCAAAGTAAAAAAAAACAACAAGAAAACCATAACGAGAAAGGGACGGAGGGATCCTTCAAAGGGGATGCTAAAAAGCTCTGGAGATTGGTGACCAAAGGAGGATAGGCGGAGAATCCTATAGGCAGTATCAAGAGGCGCCTCAAGAATCTGGGATTTTGGCTGATCACCCAAAGATTGAAAGCTCCGTCGCAAGGCTCTGTTCCCAGCCATATCGTCCGAAGAAGAAAAGAGGCAAGTTTCATCATTCGTCTCCATGAATGAGCAAGCTGAGGACGAGTAAGGAGGGGAGGAAGGACAAGCCCAAGCTCTCAGATTCGGACTCAAACCAGAGCGTTGATCTTGATCTTGCTCTTGCTTTCCAAGGTGACAAGTTACGGCGGTCCTTCTTCAAAATCCCAGGTAAGAACTTAAAACTTCAACCTCATGTGTATTGGTTTAGAATTTCAACGGGTGAAGGTTGATAACGATTCTGTTTATTGAAACTCGCCAATCTTTGCCTCTGAATTAAACGTGAACGCGTTGCTTTAATTTAAGATCCTACCTCCCTAAAGCTTCCATTGAAACATCATGATTATTAGGGTAGACGCGCAATAAATGAATCATCCCACAAACCTTATTCAGAGAACTCTGGTGTCTCTTATTTTTGAAAGAAATTGTCAATTGATGTGTAGAGGAAGGCTCATATCCATGCATGCATGCATGCGACCATGAGTTCACGTTTGGATAGGTTCCTCTCATTTGGGAGGAGAAAGGAGTACCTATGGTGCTCCATTGGTAGGTGCATGGAGACGGGCCAAGTAAAAGATTAGGGACAGGTCGCGTGGTTCTGTTCATGGGTATCTGCATGAGCCAATGAGAGGACACCCTTGGAGAAGGGCATGACTCGACGCATGAGATAGCAAGAGTACATGCAGTCCAGATGCAGTTTGGATGTTAAAATTTGGGTGTTAAAATTTCAATAATGAAATATTCTCATATACAGGTTTCAGTTACTACAAAAGGAAAATTCTTTTTATGATACTCGATTCAGTTCTTTTCATGCATGGAGTTCATTAATTAAAAATACTTAGGCTAATGGACCTACATATATCATACAATGTCCAATCTGAACAAGCCAAAATTTTGTGTGCTACTTCATAATCATCGACTGAAGAGGAGCTTCATAGTGGCATTCACTGATCATCCGACGAACCACTTGACTCAACTGGTCAATTCAGCCACAAACAAATCCAGCCATGGAGCTGCTAAAAGGACTATGAAAGTTTAGAGATATCAGGGAAAATCGTGGGTCACATTTTCTTGACAAGGGGTGATCACGAGTTCTCAAGTTCGAGTCGAGAAGTTCACGAATGTATTGATCTTCCTACGCTACAAACCCAAAGCATCCCATATGCCCTAAGTCTTGCTCGAGATCAGGTTCATACCACGGCTTCACCATGTACCATGGAAAGTAACATGCAAACCACTGGTTGAGCTGATGGGGTCGTCGGAAAAATGCTCAGTAAAGAATGCCCAAGTCTTATCTACACTCCCACATAAAGTTTCAAGAGCTGTTGGTAGCTCTCACGGCCTTGAGGGGCTGTTTGATGGCATATGTGACGATGCCATAGAAGGAATTGCCCGGTCCTAGCCATAGACGCACAAATCCCAGCGACCATGTCTCCTATACTCCCAGCCACTGGTAGTAACTCCATGCAACCCATGCAAGTTACATGAATTAACCCTAAGTTTAAATTCCATTTTATATCTCAAAATAGACACCAAGTCCAGTGGTTAGCTCACTCTCTTGTAGGCTCCTTAAAGGAGTTTGAACCCTGGTGTCGGCTTTTCTTTTTTTCCTCATAAATGACCAGCCAACGTTCATTTCTCTTAATATAATGAGGCCAACTATAATCAGCCAAGACCTTGGCACAGGTGGCACTTCTGTTGGCCTCTCTACCTACAGAACCAGGGTTCAAATCCCTGAAGACCCTTTCTCCTCTTTTTAAAAAATCACAAAGAAAAAGACACCTAAGTCATGCCACTACAATTACCATAAGGCCCTTTCAAATTCCCTAAATTCTTGATAGGTCCCTGCTACTACAATTACCTTTCTACCCCGGATAAATCCAGAAATGCCAGTTTTATCCCCAAGATCAGAAATTACCCTTCTACCCCCAGTCTTTCCAAAAATACCAGTTCTATCCCCTAAGCCGAAATTACAATTTTACCATTCCAAATTCATAAAATTACAGAAAAAATTAAAAATTACAGAAAATTAGATAAAAATTTCAAAAATTCCAGAAATAATAAAATTCCAGAAAATAATAAAAAATTTCAGAAATTCAAAAATTAATAAAAAAATTCAAAAATTCAAAAATTAATAAAAAATTTCAGAAATTAAGAAATTAATAAAAAAATTTCAGAAATTAAGAAATTAACAAAAAAAAAAATTTCAGAAATTAAGAAATTAATAAGAATTTCAAATTTCTAGAAATTAATGAAGAATTCCAGAAATTAAAAAGAAAAATCCTTCCAAATTCCTAAATAATTCATGAATTCAAGATTATCAAGTATTTTCATAAAATTCCTTAATTGATAAATTTCAAAATTTCTAGTACTTGCATCTTGCTCATTTTATTCATCGTTCTTCAAAAATAAAAATCTTGTTTTGCAATTCTTACTCTCACGCGACGAGCTCTAAGCAGGAACTGGTAGCTTTTTCTGCTGTTCGTTGTTTAGAGATTCGTATGGGTCCAAGTGCAGCCGTAGTTGTCTTGGGCCCTGTGCATGTGTGGATGAGGATCGCCCTCCCGGAAATAATTTTCAAAAATAGTCAAGCTATTTTTTTACTTTCCAAGTAGCTCCGAAGGTCAAGCCTTCGAGCACATTTCAAACACTTTCGAAAGTCAAGCTTTCAAAACATAACCAGAACTACGTAAGCCTTGAGTTTCCCATTGCACCGGGGAATACGTAGGAGCAGGATCAAGTCCTGTCAGGCTAACCTCCATCAAGTATTTATTTCCATTCTAATTAAAGGGATCAAGCTATTTTCAAATGATCACACACTCAGTTTAAGGGTACTGTTCTTCGGAATAGGCGAGTGGGGTGCCTAACACCTTCCCCACTCGTAACCGACTCCCGAACCTAGATCTCATCTAGGGTTTTTCCAAATCTTTTTCCCTTAAATAAAAATTTGGTGGCGACTCCACAATAATCAAAACAATTCATTTTTCAAAAATTTTAGCGAGTTCGTCGTCTCGTCGGAATTACGGTTGCGACAATAAGGTTAACTCTTCATACAAAAAATTTGACATATAAAATTTAAACTCAAGTTAACTTAAGTTTGTATCACTTAAACCAATCATTCTTCGGTATTATAAATATTTTATCTTCTGAAACTAATTTCAAAATCTCAAGAAATTTTGGCTTTCTTTTATATAAAATAAATTAATTCTAATTATGTACTAGTGAAATCGCATTCTACTTATTTTATTGTTGCGTCTCGGATGTTTGGAAGAATAAAATGTCGATTTTAGATGAAAAATACTACTAATATAATATTATATCCAAATCTTATCTCTGTTAATTAATTTAATGTATGAAACACACACCCAGATTAAATTATATGAATTTGATTAAATTAAAGCGTGAAAGTTCTTAGGTTGACTTGTAGCATTATTTGTTTAAGCGTTGAAAATTCTGTTGTTTAGAATTGGTTCCCCCTGCCCCTCGGCCTTAATTTGTATAAACTCCGTTCTAGTTATAATTAGGAAATTATTTATTTATTTTTAAAATAGAGTTATCGATGTTACTCAAACAGGCTATTGTAGTTATAAATTAAAAGGCAAAAGTTTCTTGTTACCGTGGAAAATGGTCCTAAATTTCTATATAACATGTAGTAAAAGTAAAGAGGGAGTAAAATGATATATATATATATATATATATATATATATATATATATATATATATATATATATATATATATATATATATATATATATATTACAGTTTTCCCCTTTTAATAGTTTAATTGTATCTTTAATTTTTTTAATTTGAATTACGAGTGATTTTAATTTTTTAATTTTAAAATTAATTAAATTAAATTTTTCTTTAATCTTTTTTATTTAGAGATATCTTCTTTTACATAAAATCTTTATAAATTGAATTATTTAAATTATTTTAAAACTTTTTTATAATCAAATTTCATTCAAACTAAAAAAATTCTCAATTCTTTTACCATAATCTCACATCTTGTCAAATTTTTTAATTTGATCAAAATTCACTAAATTTTTTAACTCTAAATCTTAATATTATTTCATATTTTGAATCTATTATAAATTTTTAACTATTTAAATAAAAAAAATATTTAAGAATTTTAAATAGAAAATATTGAAAAGGATAAAAGTTTCTTAATTTTAAAAATAAAGAACTTAATTAATTAAAAATTAAAACCCCTATATTTCAAATAAGAAATATTAGCAACACACTTTTAAAAAACTAAATTAAAATTTAAAAATATTTTTTTCTTATTTTTAACATTTTTTATGAATTTTACATAAAAAGTAATCTTTTAAATAGGTAAAAAAAAATGAAAAAAATGTTTTTTTCTTATTTTTTTTATCTATTTTAAATTATTAAAATTATTATATATTTTAAAAATATTATGTTAATAAAAAACATAGTTAATAGTTTTTCTAAATTTAAGTTTTATTTTTAAAATTTATATTACTAATATATTTTTTTATCCATTCAAATAAATCAATTTTTCTTTTTCTTCTTTTCTTTTCCTTTCTATTTCACATGTTAGAAAATGCTTGATAGTCTCAGCGGTGGGGTTAGTAATAATGTTTTGTAAAGGTAAGAGGAACTCCGTAGCGATTTTGTTACAGATAACACACAACAACTCTAGTTTATGTGCACAATGGTGATGATGACAGAATGCTAACAAGAATGGTGCTGGATCCCAAGGTGCTTCAAGGGCATGGGGATGAAAGAGGTTAGAGAAAGACCCAGGACTTGTTGCATCCAAAAAATCAACTTAATAAGGCTGAAAATAATTTTTTTAAATTAATTAAAAACAATAATCAACAGTTTTTTTATTTTAAAAAGTAAGTTAATTTTTTTTTTAAAATATGTTAAAAACTAAATATTTTTAATCGAATAAATTTTATTTTTAAAAATCTAAAATAAAAAACACGCCAACATCTCAAACAGAACTTTAATTTTTTAAAATTAAATTAATGTTTAAAAATGATTAATTTATAAAATAAATATTTAGTATTTTTAATAAATTAACTAATTATAATAAATATATTAAAAATTATATTTTAAAAATATTTTATTAACTTTTCCCAATTCAAATAAAAAGATAAGGTATAATTAAGCTTTTTTTTTTCTACATTTTTCTTGATGACTTATTGAATTATATGTATTTAAATGATAAGAAACAAATTTAAAAATAATGCAGTTATTTAAATATTTTTATGTAAAATAAAAATAATTTAAATAATATTTATTTTAAAAAATAAAAAATATAAGTTATACTTAGTTTTTAAAATTATTATTTATTAATTTTTTCATATTTTAAATTTTAATGATAGTTTATTTTTATTTAACAATTCATGTAATTTTAAAACTTTCTATCCAAGATCCAAATACAAGGAATATTTCTTGCCATTTATATCAACCAAAACTTTGTAGTTTACTGTGCATCAATTATAGCCCTTCCTTGCTTTGCCTAAAATGTTCTTAATTAAGAATAGGAGAAATTCTTTTTTATATATAAATAATAATATATATATTTTATATTTAAATATAAATTAATGAAAACAAATCATTACCAAATATATTTAGAGTGCGATGACCGAGAGTAAGCAAATAATATAAAAAGATAAAAAAAATTAGACTTGTCAAATAACTTTTATAATTTTATTTCCTTTCCATAAACAATGTCATTTTCTGGGATCCGCTATCTACGGTGTCATTAAAAATAGCATCTTGTCTTCTCTCTCTTTTCTTTTCTAACACACTACTTAATATGCTGATTTGAAAAAAGATTTTGTGTTTTGTTTATGAAAAACGATTTTTTTGTTCTCCACTGAGAAAACTAGGTTAGATGGTCTTGGAAATCATGATAACATTTTTTTTAGAGTAAATATAATTTAAAATTTTAAAATTAAGAATCAATCATAATAATTTTTCAAAGATAACTTTTTATTTATTTTAATTCCTATGAAATAATTACAATGATTGGTTGTTTATCTTTAAACACATAAAATAATAATTGTAACCTTTTACAAATTAACATAATCAACCCCAAATATATTTTTAAAAAAATGATAATTTACTCTTTTTTAAACAATTGGGTTCTGCAATAAGATAGAAATAGAAGAGAACAAAACAATTTCGACCTTTTTATTTTTTCTTTTGTATGTACAGATGGTATTTTCAACTACTTAAAACAAGTGTCAAATATTTTATATGTACAATTAACGTTATCATTAATCTAAGAAACTTCAAGTTGTCAATTATTTTGAATGGATAAACCGGCATGACTTTAGCTCCTCTTTACAAAAATGACTTTGTTCTGCTCGTCATATTTTACTTCATAATATTATTATCAGTTTGTTAATATCACCTTTTAGGGTTGATTTTAAATATAAAAAAGTAATAATTACTTATTAAAAATGATTTTTAATGACATTTTACTATTTAAATATTTAAAATAGTGTTAAGAATTGATATTAATGTTTTTTATTTTTTATTATTATTTATTTATAAATGCCTGCTCACTTTTTTTTTTATATTTTGTTAAACGAAGTTCTTTTCTTGAAAAAATAAAATAAAATAAAACTGCACTACTTGCAATGCTGTTAAAGCACTTACCTCGAATGGACTTGGTCTTTTCTTAAACCCTAAACCAATGCTGGGACGATTACCTAGCTTGAATGGACTTAATTTTGTTCATGTATTGGTTTTTTTTTAACTCTGAGAAAGATTATTACAAATTAGGTTCTTTTCGAATAAAATAATTTTAAATTATTAAACTACATATGTTTAAATGATAAGAAATTTTTTAAATATATATTCTAAAATTTTAAACAAATAATTTTTATGTTAGATTTTTTTAAAAATAATATTTAAATTTCTTGGTTATCTACTTCTATTTAAATTATTATTTCTAACTCTTTTTATATTTAACTTTTTTAATCAATATTTATTGTTAATTTTAAAATTTCTTAAATTTTAAAATTTTCTTCCGAATAGACGGATATAAAATAAGCTATTCTCTTAAAAAAGTTATTAATTATAATTTTCTCATTAATGGTTTTATTAATTACCAGGCCGATGCTTGTTTTTCTAAAAAAGGCATGGTATGAAACATATGTATATTACAATGGAAAAAACTTTTCATAGAAAAAACTTTTCATAAACATAAGCAGTAGTATATATCAATTTATATTTAAAAATAATTTATTATATCTATTTTTTTTAATCTGTTAATTATTAAATAAATGAATGATATTGTTTATATATAAAAAATTATTATTATATTATAATATATAACTAAATTTTCTTAAGAGGCATTTAAGAAAAAAAATCAAATATTTATAACATAAAATATTAATATTAAACCTGAATATATAATGTGATTGTACTAATATTACAATTAAAAAAGCTAAAACAAGGTTTTAAAAATCAAAGTATGAAATTTGTGCATAATTTTGAAGGCATGTTTAATCTCTATTTTAGTTGTAATATGAAAAATGATTAAAATAAAATAATTTTTATAAAAAAATATTATAACATTATACATATAATTAAAATTTATTAATATCATATGTTAAATTTTAATATTTATATTAATTTAATAATTTTTTTATAAAATATTAAATTTATTAATTCAACCATTAGATTATATTTTAATATTTTTATATGTTAATGTTAAATAATTTAAAATTTTATAAATATATTATTTAACTATTGATATATATATATATAACATGTATATTATTAAAATAAAGTTATGAGATGAAATATTTATCAATTTTTATTTTGCATAAAAATTTAATATCTATTATATATATATATATATATATATATATATATATATATATATATATATATATATAATAGTGTAAACAGTAATTCTACATAATATAAAAACCATTTGTTAAAAAAAAAAAAAAAGTGATAGTCTTGATTAAAACGACCCTGTTCTTTATTTTGGTATATACAAAATGACTTTGTTGTGGTCGGTCTTATTTTAATTTATCCATAAAATATTTTTTAATTTGAAAAAAATTCCAATTCAAGATTAAATCATTCTAAAATAACATATTCATTAGAATTAAATTTCAGGACTTATTATGATTCTCATTAACAATTAGAGTTTTTTTTTTAAATTCTTATTTTGAAAATACATGTGCACGCAATATACGGAGGACTTGTATAGTTACTTCTATAATAACATACATTTTTTTTAGAAAAATTTATTCATTATACAATACAAATTATAAGTAAGTTAACATAGATTCTTTAAATATACATAGTCAAAATCCCAAATTTGCATGTATAAATTTTAAAATTTAATTTTATATATTATTAATGTAAAAATTTTACACTCTCAATCAATTAAAAATTATGTTAATTATGAATTTTAGAATAATTATTATAAAAATTAATTATTTTTAATAATTTATAATTAGACGAATGGATAATTTTTTTACATCAATAACACATTTCAATTAAATTCTAAATTTTACTAATCATAGTTCTATAATATATATATATATATATATATATATATAGACATTAAATATTTGATCAAGGTGTTTAGTCGCAATTCATTAAGTTGCACGCAAACAACTTTTACTTTGCGGGTTTGAGTATTTTAGAACTCAATCCAACCACAAGCTTGATCAAATTACATTACATGAATTTAAATTAAATTAAAACTTTGATCAATTCTTTTTTTTCTCTCAATTTTTTCCCTTTAAAAATTGATCAATATTCCGACAAACATAGCCATAAACTAATATACCTAATTCAAAATCTTAGATAGGATAGATAATTAAAGTTTACTTAATTAAAATTATATTTTATATGTTAGTAAATAGTCAACAAGTAATAATAATATGTAATAAGAATTTTATTATTATTAATCTTTATTTTATAAGCTGTTGTGACACTTAAATGTTATAATATTTTAGTTGGATACAGTTTTCTATCTTTTTAATCTTTAATTTTTAAAATATTATGATATTTGAAGTATTTTTATCGATGCAGCTTTTTATCTTTTAATTCTTATTTCTATAAGTTTTTTATTTTTTATTTTTTTATTTATGTTATATATAGGATGTGCTATTATGCAATACACCAGATTTTGAGTGAAAAATTTCTCACATGTTGCTATCTTAATCTTTGAGAAGAAAATTGTCTTCCCCAGTGCAGCATTTACATTTTTCAATATTACATCCATTAAAAATTGTTCATTTTTATTTTTTAATTCACATACATAAAAGTGAAACTAATATTTTAAATTCAAATCCTTAACATTGGACTTATAATTAAAGTTGGTCTGTGATCACAATGTACTTTCATTAATTGACCAATTGGTTAAAAACTTTCTTTGCAATTATACAAATAATGTTAAAATTATAACGGAGAGTGGATAATATAAAAGGCTAAAAATTATGTTAATTGGCATCAGTTAATATTAAAGAATTAAAAATAAAAAATCAAATGATTTTATATATTCAAAATATTTTTTTTTATAATTTTATTTTCTTGATATCACTTCTCTAATGTTAACAAAACCAAAAAAATTATACCTTACCTAATAACTTCCTCATTTCCATCGTAAACCACGTTGTTGATCACTAAGCTTTATAGCAGGTGAGAAATGGTATACTAATTTGCTATATAAAAAGGGGAAAGAGATTAAGAACAAACAGTTTCTAGCTTTTCAATTTAGTTTTGCGATTTATGGTTAAAAAATTGATATGGTAAGTCACTTAAAACAAGTGCCAGACATTTATATGTACAGTTAAGTTAACCCCTTGACCTAAGAATTACAAGTTATGATTGGTTTTGAACAAACAAACTGACGTGATTACATATATAATTTGTTGTACAGATTTAAATACAACTATGAGTTGTTCTCTTATATAAATAATTCACTATATACAGAAAAAAAAAAAAGGCAACTCGTTAGCCACCAAAAACTTGTAACGTCACATCAAATTTTATGAAAATGGTCCTGATCAATTGGACTTTTTCCTTTCGAATTTATGTAATAACGTCAATTTATATAGAATTATAAGAACAAGAGAAATTAACACAACCTTTCAAAAGATTATATGCATATTACGTCTACAATGACATACAACAATTTTATTTGGTGAAAAATTCACTATATGTCATAAGCCCTAAATATATTATAACACTAATCGATCTGAAGTGACGATATATATATATATATATATATATATATATATATATATATATATATATATATATATATATATATATATATATATATATATATAAAAGATTATAATAAGTCCTACATATTAAACCGATCTAAATTTTGAAAAAAGAAAAAAAATTGACATCCTAGCAATCATAACCGGTGATAACTTAACATCAACCACGATAATGCAATAAAAGTAATAATAAAGACTGAAATCTACAAAATACTTGTACGATGAGATATGGGCTGTAGGTTAAGAGTAAACATAATTTGATTTGATTTGATACGAAAAAATTGACTAAAACGAAATCAATTTTTTTTTGCCAAAGTTTTATTTTGATGAACATGCTTTGAATTGGTTTTGAATCTATATTAAAATTAAAATCCAATTACTTAAACCTCATTTAGTTAACCGGTACCCAGCGTGAATATGATTGCTTAATTTTTTGTTTTGATTTTACGTGTTGCAAGTTTTAATTTTTAAAAAAATGTATCCTCGGAATTAGTAAATGAAAGTATTTAGTTTTTATTTCCAAAGACTATATAACAAATTGATTCTCTTTTTAGGTTGAACAAAAGTTATTATGTATAGAAGTTAAAATAGAAAAATTAAAAGCAAGTCAAGAAAAAATAAAAAAAAATTAGACAATCACTGAAAGTTGATTATGAAAGAGTTTTAAAATCTGCTTTTACTTATAATTTTATGCAATTTTATTCTTAAATACTTTAAAAATATATCAAATAATTATTAATTATTTATTTTAATTTTATTATTATTTAATGATTATTTAATAACAATAATATTTTTTAATTATCTCTCCTAATTTAATTATATAATATAATTAATAAAAAAAATATAAAAAGTTAATAAGTTTATTAATTGAAAATATAAAATTTTAATTGATTCTTCAAAATTTTAACTTTAGTTTACCTTATTAAAATACAATTATCTCTTACTTAAATAATTAAAAATTATTAAGTTTAATTAATTCTTGATAAAAAAAATAGATCAACATAATTTAGAAAAAAAAAATATTTATTTAAAAAAATAAGATTAAGTTGAATTATATCATAGAATTCATAAAAATTCTTTGATATAAAAATTTGTTACATATGATAGAAAATAAATAAAAAATTTATTTTTAAAAGAAGAATTTATAATCTATAAATTATAAAATAGAAAAAATTGTGATATAATTTATTTTTTGAATAGTTTATCTGAAGAGATTATAAAAATCTAGAAGAAGAAAAAATGAAATAAATTAGAAAAGAAGATGATGGAAGTAGTTAGATGATTTAGAGATCAGATAAAGTTATAATGGATTGGATGAATGTGTGTTTTCGCCTCATTTTTATAGATGAAGAATAAGAGTTTTATCCATTTTTATCGTGGAGAATCCTTAAACTACCCATCTAAAAGGTAAAGTTGGACATTCTTTTCTTTATCTTTATTTAGTTTCGAAAAATATTAGGTAACAAAAGATATCTATCAAAAATACGAAAAAATATAAAAGATTTTTCATATTCTCTGTCATCGGAAGTATTTATAAGGAGAAAAAAAAAACATACAAATTTAACATAGTTTAACATCATCTACTTACATCCACGAAATACTTCAAAAATAATTTTATTACCACCTAAACTTTTTGTGTAGAGAAAATTGTCCTTTCCAAATTTTTGAACAGGTAAAATTGTCTCATGACACATAAATACCCAAGTTTTAAATACATTCAAAGGAAATGGTTTAACATGGTTTTCTTACATCCACAAAACATCTCAAAAGTAATTTTATCATCACTTATAATTTTTGTACAGAAAAAATTATAAATTCTCCTTTACAATTTTTTAAGAGGCAAAATTGTAAACCCTTTTATAAATATAATCATCCAAGTCCTAAATACACTCCAAAGACTACATTGTGGTGGTGATAAAAATCATACAAAATCTTCATATTTATAAGAATTTTTTAACTCTTCTTTTTATAAATTGTTTGATGCAAGACTTAAAAAACAAGATGTTGGATCCAAACCATTATTTTACCAACTTATTGACTCATTTGATATGAATTCTACATTGTTTTAGTTGTGTTTCTAATTTATGAACTTGTATTGTAATAAAATTTTAAAATATTAATTATTTGATTATATTTTTAACTTATATTCTAGCTTGTATTGTAAAATAATTTTAACTCTCACTTGTTTAATTAGGTATTTATATGTAGGAATAGAAATGAGTTAGACTGTCCAACAAGAGCTTATATTTGACTTGTTTAAAGTTTGATTTGTCTTGATTCGTTTAATAAATAGATAGGTTCTGGTTGGTTAAAAATTATTTTTAGATAAACAAGTTAGACTTAGAATTATAAAAAAAGTCTATTTAATCTATTCAAAAAGTTATTTATATATTATATATTTATTATATTTATTTTAATATATTATATTTAGATAATATTTATTTAATATTATATATATATATAGTATTAATACATTTACATAATTTGTTAAAAATTAAAATTTTTATTTTTAATTTTAAACAAAAGAAATCCTGGATAAAATTTTCATATCCTCAAAATAGAACCATTCTATACTGTTTTTATTTACCTCCATAGTTCTAGAGCTTCATTTACACATTTTCGATTAGTAAGATACAATTCAAGTAATTTGTCTCCACTCAACCCTCAAGTGCAAAAATGATATCATATGTGAAATATTATCTAGTATAATATTTTAAAATAAATAGTTATAAAATTATCTTTGTTACCAGGTTTTATCTAACTATAAGCTTTTAAACAGATCAATAGATTTAGTATGATTTAAAATAGTTCATATATATATATATATATATATATATATATATATATATATATATATATATTTAAATTTTAAAATTTTTAAAAAGATAAAATTTAAATATTTAAAGTATAATTTGGTTTAACTATTTTTATCTCTATCTATATGATAATAATTATTTTACTTTTAAAATTAAAATATTTTAATTTCATAAATAATATTAATTTATATTTATAAAAAAATTAAATAAAAATATTACAAATTTTAACATATATCAATTTAACTAATAAGTCATCAGTTTAATAAATAATATATTAATTTAATACCTATATTAAATAATATATTAATTTAATATCTAGATTAAATTTACATTCAAGCTAAATTATACAACGTTAATTAATAATAATAACGTAAATAATAAATAATTGTTTCAATTAGGTATTTGATCTAGTATTACATTTATTATCATCATATTATAAAATATTATCATTTACCAACATTTTAACGTTGTATTAGTTCTTGTTAATATAAAGTTTTTCCTAAAACAACTAAATAGTTAATACAGATATTATGAGTTTATATTAATTAAAAATATCTTATACTAATAAATAATTTTATTATTATCAATAATTAAATATTACTGTAAATATATTATTTGTTAAGTTTAATTTTTGTTAGATAAGTTTTATATTAATAAAGGTTTTCTTTTCACTTGGAAAATTTTTGTATATAACTAAATAATATTTTTTTATGAATTGCCAATCAGACAATAACTTAGTCTATGTCTTTAAAATTGTAAGAGAGGTTGCCAACATGAATTAAGCGCAGAAACTTCTAATCAAGGGAATGAAATAAAAGAACTTTAGCGTATATATATATATATATATATATATATATATATATATATATATATATATAATAAGAAATTAAATATTTTTAATACAGTTTAGATTGGAGTTATTTTGTTTAATAATCTTTTTAAATGATTAAATTTTATTTATTCAACAATTAAATTAATAATTTTTATTGTATAAAATTTTATAAAATTTAAAAATATTTAATATTTTATTAAGTAATTTTAAATTAATGTATATTAAAAAAGATATATTATATATTAATTTAAAATCTTTTAATAAAATATTAATTTTTTTTAATTTTATAAAAAAATTTAAACTTGATGTACATAATAAAAATTATTAATTTGATGTTTTGATTAATAAATTCAAATTATTTAAAAGAATTATTAAGTAGGATAACTTCAAAATAAATTACTTTAAGAATAACTTAACATATATATATAAATAATTAATATGGATAATTAAATCTTATTTAAATGGTTACAATTAAAAAAGTATTCATAAAAATTTTAAATAATCATGTGACGATCAACTAACTTACCATCTTGATCATACATATAAGGATATATAATCTTGATTTAATGTTTTTATTCCCACTATAACAAAGTCCTCACATAATACATCCCATGTACATACGTATTGAAAGCAAAAGCAAAGAGATTCAATTAAGCAAATGGTAATTCATTTTAATTGAAAGCAAAAGCAAAGAGATTCAATTAAGCAAATGGTAATTCATTTTTAATTGATTTATTTATTTTTCTAGTACCGAACTTGTTCTACCACACCGGTGTCTTTATCAAGTGTCTTGCTAATATCAGCCGAAGTGGAAAGGCCAAGTGTTGCCAATTTGTCCAATATCCAGGACAACATTGGTAAGGGTTCGATGCGGTATTTTGAAGTGACCCTCCAAGCCAATTCTGTCCAAAATGACATCATTATGTTGTAGTTCTCTCATCCGTTAAATGTACGCATCTATGGTTACGGTTGAATTCATATCATTACATGTACTGTATCAAAGAAATGCAATGTCGAATCAGGTCCTATTCTTTGCTCTGTACAAATGGAGAATGATCTACGCAATTGCAGATCTAATACAAGCAGCTTCTGGAAGAATGCAAATGCATGCGTGATGGATTTCAAAGCAAATGAATTGGGAGCAAAGTTGTTATTTAGTTGGACAACTTAGTAAAGGATTGTATTTTAATCCGTATAGGGAGAACGACTTGAATCAAACGCTCAGTTTCAACCAAGGGATGATATGTAACATTTTTACCCGTGGAGAACATTTCCATGTTAACACAAGGCTAAGATTTTGAAAACATGATACTGCGTATCTTAGGTTAAACTTTTAACAAATTCATTTTAAAATAGATTCAAAAGAGTTGTTTGAGATTTTATAAATAAAATTTTTGTTTGATAACAATTGTAAGAAACACTTTTAAAAGCTAATTGTAAGTTTAGCTTCTTCTGAGATGCTCCTCAAAATAATTTTTTAAAGTAATTAGAAATATGCTTTTTTAATAAAAAAAAAATTGTCCAAAAACTTAAAAAAAAAGGCTACAAATTTTAAAGTATTTAAAATAAAAATGAATGTGACTTCTCATGAGAAAAACCAGAAACCAAACAAGTTCATCGCCCTGTAAGTGGGGAAAATGAGAGGATCCTGAGGTACAACTATTTTCAACAAAATCAGAATGGTAAATGCACTAATTTTTTGAATTTATGGGCTATGGGATAATTTAATTTCAATACAGTATAACAAACACAGCACCCCCAATCCACCAAAAAACTACTGTGGGCCTTGTATGGTAAAAAAAATTTAATAAGGTCTAAATTTCCTGGTAGCTCTCAACTGCTGCAGACGTTTTTTATCCTCCTCAAATTTGCTCTGCAGTGTCATGATCTCTGTAAGCAAAACATAAATGGTTTATCTCAGTTTGACCATTAATAACAATGTAAAAAGGAATGCATTAAAATCAATTTAGATTAGGTCACCAACTAATAATTTATGAGGACGAAGAGTTAAACAAAAAGGGGTATACGCAGTACCAACCAACAGCCACATGACACCCATTTCATGACATTCCTTGGTGTATAAAATCTTAACTTGCCAACAAAAATGGGTTTTAAAATCTAACACACAACAGCAGTTAAGAAACAAATATAGGGAATATAGCATGAGACTTACATAACTGCTTAAGTGGTTCCCACCCACAGCAACATGATATTTATTTGAACATCTAGACACAATATTTGCCAGTTTTTTCGTGTATAAACTTGAGAATTTTAATTTACTGACAAAACGGATCATGAATCTTAAGCACTGCAGAAGTTAGGGATGGTAAAAAGATAACTGTGCATAGGAATAGAAAGGGAAAAGCACAGGGTTTTCCTTTTTATGGACTAAGTAATTCATCAGAAACAAAATAAGAGCAAATAGCATCAACTAATAAGATAGCATCTTTATGCAAACTTTGATGGAGAGCCCCCTAAAATAACATCTTTACGCTTTTCTTTCAATTTATACTAACATTGTCAGTCTATATTTAGTTATTGACATTTGATTCAACTTTCAATTCAAACAAAAAAAATTATTTCAATTTCAAAGAAGGGATCATACCGTTTCTCTGAGCTTCTCTTTTTTGAAAGCGGTAGAAATCTAGACCAACTTCTTTATGCTTCTTTTTGGCCATTTTATTCTCTACAGCGGCTTGGGCAACCGAACCCACAGCAATTCCACTTTCAGAGTCGGTAGTCTTCTTTCTACCCTTATGGTGTACAACAACCGTCCACCCTCCTTCTGCAGCAAGGGCTTCTTTTTCTTTTCTTTCCTGCATTGACCAAAATATCATTATGTGCAAAACCAAAATATCATTCATAACTTTTGAAACTGAAAGGTTGAACATTTAAGGATCTCAAAAAGAGGTTAACTTTTAATATAATGGGACAATAGTTACAATATACAACTCGTTTTAGTCAGATACTGCAAATGGAATTCAAACCCAAAATAGAGCCTTTTTGCACTAGGTGGGATTAAAGTTCTGCTACCTCTATAATGGTTATCCCACATCTGACCCACTCTTCTTATTGGGGCTTCTAATGGCCTTCTCACATGGCCAAACACCTTCGGTGGTATTCTACCATTTTCCCCTCAATTTGCTTTCTCTCTAATGTATTCATTGTTGATCTTATGTTATCTATTATGCCCACTTATCCGCTGACTGCAACATTAACTTGATCAATCTTTACTGATCAAAATTCAATACCACATAGTGTGGCGAGTTTTATGATTGTGCAGTAAAATTTTCCTTAAGCTTGAGAAGCACCTTTGGATCACAAATAACAATTAGACTTCTTGCCATTTCATCCAACCTACATGAATCCTATATTTCTTCATTATCTCATATAATAGATCAAGATACTTAATACTAAACTTTGAGACCAGTGGATGGTATGGTCTCCAATTTTCACCTCTAAACTAGCACTAGTGTTTGTCTTGCTGAACTTACATCTTACATTATTTAACTCATGCGCTTCCAAAGCTTTTCTCCATTACTCCAGTAACCATTACTTCCATCTCTTCACTTGCACCCTATGATTATATCATCTGCAAAAAGCATACAGTGTGGCACTAACTATGGGATATGCTCAGTAAGCACCTCCAAAGCCAAGGTAAAAGGATAAGAGCTCAAAGTAGACCTTCGGTGTAAACCTATAGTTATAAGGAAATCCTTAATGACCCCACCATGTGTTCTAACACTGGTCATAACCCCCAGCATACACAAGTTTGATCACTCTAATAGAAGCAATACCAACTCCTCTCTCCCCTGGAGCCTTTCACAAGTCTAGGCATCATAGGCCTTTTACAAGTGAATAAAAACTATGTATTGATCTTTTTGCTTGTTTCAGTACCTCTCCAATAATACTCTTAAAAGGTATATTATTTCCATGGTAGACCTACCTGGTGCAAAACGAATTTGGTCATCCAATATCTGTTCAACTACCCTATCCAGATGCTCTATTTATTGTTTCAAACAGAAAGGAATCCAAATTTCTATTCCTGAAAGGATTAGCAATGAACCAAAAGTATATTCTTCAGTTTAAACTATAGCAAAAAACTTCATTTGAATTTCACAGGTGGCTTTCAGTAATAAAGGCCACTAATATCACTAGAGAGGTATCTTGAAAAGACAGCCAGTAGGCTTGCTTCATCGATGATGTCATTTCATATGTGCATTACTTCCTTTCTTTGTTTATGAGAGGCATTCTGTCTCTCTTTCCTGATGAGTTGTGTCGTTCATGTGACAAGTATACATGATTTATGCAGAAAGTCACACTGTTTATGCAACCAATGCAAAAAAAAGGCAACCTTAACTGGAACCACAACAGATAAGAGACAATGAAAGAGAAATTAACCAAATGGTAAACAAGAAAAACTAACAAAAATGAACTCCTAATCTTTCATACAGCCTTGAATTTGCTAGCTGTGAGATATACATCAAAACTATAAATTGGAAGGATTCTTGGTATCCTAACAGCCTTTCTAGCACTAGATATAATTCTCCAAAAACACAAAAGTTCCATCAAGTTCAAGCAGCACCTAGAGCCCAACACATGGAGGCAAGGCAACACTAAACCTGAGACGATTATAATTCATTTGTTAAGGCCCACCTTTAGTAATGAAAAGGACCTTCACTAGTAATTTTTCACAGCCATGGAGCTGGTAGGTATAGGAGAAAGCTGTAATTATATTTATATTTATATTTATATATATATATATATATAATTCATCAAAATTCACACCATGATAATTATGCCCAAAAGAATGTTTACTGGCACTTGCATTTAACAAGAAATCTGCATAAAGTATCCAATTTTTCAAGCAATGACTTAATGTGACAACATGAGCATCCAATCATTCTGTTTTGATCTCATGGCTATTTGTTAGCTTATTTACCTCTTCCAGTTTTGCCTCATGAGCAGTTATAAAGTTGTCAATTTGATGTTGCAACACCTCCAACCCTGGTCTACTTTGATGGTAGTCCATGATCCACTCTGTAGTTTGAGTAGTCCACAGTCAGAGACTATACCAGACATGACATTAATAGACAATAGGACACAAGTATGTATAAAGAACAGAAGTGCATCAAAATTCATTCTGTCAACTTATTGAAAGAATAAAGTTTAAAGATCTGTCTACACATTCACTCCCTATGGGTGGATGGTGGCAAATGATAAAGTACAAAAGTAGCATAATTTTTTTTGAAATGTATATCATAAGTATGGCAATTACAATTGCAAATTGTGTTGAAGTACACTTAAAAAAGACTCAAGATACAGTAACCATGCCACAAAATTTGACATGAATATATGCCCATGATCCCACATGTATAACACATATCAAGTTTAGATACCTAATGTTTGGAGTTTATAAGCAAGCAAAAAGTATTAAAGTAAATGCCCTAAACAAACAATTCATACTTTTCATTCCTTTCGAGCAGTCATCATCTCCAGAGGAAATAATATGAATTTCTTCCTGATGATGGGCTTCTCCCTTTTCTGGTGAATTTTGAACCCCTTTTCTTTTTTTCTTAGCTTTATTTGACCTACCTACAAGATAAGGATAAACTCAATGAGGTAAATGAATGTATAACTTCAGGTGTCAATGATGTAGTGAACTACATAACATTTTCTATTACAGGGTCTGACAACTGCTCCAATATCAGAATCTCCACGCTCTTCAGAGTCTTTGATCATCTCGGCTTTAGAATTACAATTGTCTGCTAGTCCATCTGATGCCATTGGGTAAAAAAGTAAGAACAATATGCACAGTTCAACACATTTTAGTGAAATTTATGTCAACACCAGAATAGGGAGAAACAACGAGAGAAAAAAATAAAATAAAATAAATATAAAACGTATCATGAAAGTACTATTCAGACTTCAGTTCTATACTTATTATGAGCAAAATATCTTGTTAACAATGTGACACAAATCACAAGCCCGCATACCACAACCACTAACTCACCACTT
Source organism: Canavalia ensiformis (assembly GCA_026541065.1). Taxonomy (NCBI): domain Eukaryota; kingdom Viridiplantae; phylum Streptophyta; class Magnoliopsida; order Fabales; family Fabaceae; genus Canavalia; species Canavalia ensiformis. The sequence goes on from JAMKYM010000214.1 coordinate 142,143, forward strand.
TGCTCTTCCAAGTCAACTTCTTCACCCTTTGGTCTTCGTCTTTTAACTAGAATATTGTCCTTGTTCTTTCTTTTTCTGTTGGTAGAAGCTTTCTCCTTCTTTGATTCCCTAGCCTTCATTCCATGATCCTCTGAAACAACGCGTTTGTTTTAGGGGCATAGCTCAACAAAGGATGAAGAGTACGGAAACATAACATAGTTACCTTCAATGTTCACTGTAACAAGTGTCTCAACATCAGCATTCTGTTCCCTGTTCCTTTTTTTCTTCTTTTCACCACTGTGCATGTCTCTTTTACTCTTTTTTCCTTTCATCATAACCAAAACTCAACCTGTGAATCAACGCAAAAAATAAAACATTGATTCATTATCGCCATTGCCCAAAATAAGAATAAACTTCATGGAAAGTAAATTCCAGATACAGAACGTACAGATTTGGTAAAAGAGAAGAATTTCATTAGAAGAAGGAGGAAAAGAAAAATTGAAAGAGAGCAGAATGAATAGAGAGGGAGGGATGGAAAGTTGAAAGCCGAAAAGAAAAAATCACCTTTAAGACGTAGCTTAACGATAAAGTATGAAGTGTGAAGAAAGGAAGGTAGCGAACGAATTCTGCAAACCCTAACAACACAGGACGAAGACGAAGTAAGTGAAAGTCTTTTTATTTATTTTTTTAATTGAAGAGATAATAAAAAAATGAAATTTGTTGAGAAATTATTTTTTAATAAAGACATTGTTATTTGTATTTTTTTCACTTATATCTAAACAAAGCATTAATGTTAAATGTATAGTCATACTGTAATGTAAAAAAAAGCCTTAATTGAGTTTCTGGAAACTTTTAATCAATTTAGTTTTTGAAATAAAAAAAAATATCTCTTAAAATTATAATTATGAGGATATTTTACTATTACCAACTATTAAAAAATTAAAATATTTTTTAATTTTCATGAATGAATTAGATAAAGTAATTTTAAGAAATAATTATTTTAACATTTAAAAATCAAAATATTCTTAATATATTTTAAGGATTAATTTGAATATTCATTCTTCTCCTTAAGAAAAATGAGTCAGAAGTAATTAAAATAAGTTTATTTTTATTTTATTTGAATCAAAATTTTGATAAAGTTAATTATTTAAATTTAAATTAAAAATTAAAGTAATTTTATATAAAGAAATTATTTAAAATTTCATTATTTTTATATTAAAAACAAAATTTAACCTAATTAAAATTTAATAATATATTAAAAATATGAAACTAATAAAATTTGTTGACACAGTCTATCAATTTTATTATTGTATAATTAAATAATAAAAAAATATAAAAATAATTTTTTTTATAATATAAATTTTAAAAATAATGTTAATATTGATATAATGTTATATTATATAAAATGTCATTTATTAAAAAAATTATTATTAATATATATATAATTATTTCAAAAAACATAAAACTTAAAAAAATATTGAATAACCGATTTAAGATAATTTAAAGTATATTTTAAATTCATTCTCTAAACATATTTAATCTAATTTTTAAAATTCGAAGTCATCATTAAGTTTAAACTGGGTCATACTAGATACATAGATGATGAACATATCTATTAGAAAACACATGGATTAAAAAAGAAAAGCAAAAATTAGTAAAAAGCATAAAACGTTGTTTCTATCGATATTATTGAGCTCAACTGGATTATTGTCTCCGTTGAGAATCAAGTCAACGAGTTACTGATTTAATTAATAACGAGGCATTAGTCAAATAAATTAAAGTAGATTTACGTAGTAGTTAACACAATTTAGCATGCCAATACTCGCAAATTTTTTTCAGATAAGTAAGAGATAATAAAATATGAGAAAGAAATGTAAGATAATATAAATGATGTGATGAAAATAAATTATAATGAATAGATTATAAAAATGTTATAAAATTTATAATAAGAGTAATATATTTTTATAAGTTTTTTACTTAAGCTAACATAATTCAACATGTTCTTATTTCATATTTTAAAAAATCATTCAGAAATATATCATATGTGATTTGTAGCAGAAGATATTAATTTATCAAAAATATATAGTAATAAAATAAATAAAATATAAATTTAATATAATTTAATTATTTAATTATTTTAATTTATTTTTACAATTCAATAAATAAAATAATTTTATTAAAATATTTAATTATAATATAATGTCTAATAATTCAATTATACCTATATTTTTCTAGCGTATAAATTTTTTTCTAGATAATAATATTTATTTAAAAGTTAAATATTAATAATCTATTTATAAGAGAGAGGTATATCTTTTTTTTAGTTAAACTAATTAATGTGTAAATTAATTCACACATAATAAAAAAAGATTAATCAAACTTTTAAATATATCAATTTTTTATAAAAATTGGATTTATTTTTCAATCTTATTTTATATTTTTTTTTCATTATTTTAAGAATGGAGTGAAGTAACCATTTAAATAGTAAATATTTCTTTTATATTTTCTTTTTTGTAAAATAAAGCTATATCCCTTGTATACTTTACATCTTTTTTCAATTTTCATGACCTGCAATGTCGTTTCATCAAATGAAATAAAGTTAACATTAATGGTAGGTATATACTCATCTTAAAAATAGTTTAAATTTTACTATTGTAAAGTTTTAAGCAAACTTTTTTAATGTTATGAATTTTTATCTTTAATTTTGTTCTCGCATTGATATAGTCAATATCTCTATCTTTCTATAAAGTAATAAACATGTTTTGATCATTACATATGTCTGCATTCACAATAGAACCTAACACTTATTTAGAATAATTTTTAATATAATCATTATTAACGTTCTACATGATATAACTCCTCATTATCTAAAGATTCAACTATATAAACTTTTTCCTTGAATATTTTTGTTTTCTTACATTTGTTAAGTCTTCTCTTAACAATAACATTGAAACTGCATATGTCACTTTATTTGTAGTTGTAACACTTTATCTTGGGATGAAGGCTATAGATTGTGGTTTGTGAGGACTATAGATTGTGGTTTGTGAGGCGGATGCTCAAACTATAATCAGAATTTTTCAGCATGGCGACTCATCCTCATGGCGCGGATTGTCGATCTCTATTGCGGAGGGATTGGCAGTGTATCCTTCATCACACCCGGAAAGTCTTGTGCGGATTCTATTGCGGTTTGAAATCCATGGAGCGGTTGAAGATTTTCAGTAATCCCCCTCCCCCGAGGGCCAGACTCAGCTCTGGTACACCATCGGGTAGTATTAAGGGCCTTGTTTGGGTTTTAGTGCTCCATTCTTTGTCTTCTATTCTATTAGCTGTGCTAAAGTTTCTTTTTGCAAAACTTTCTTTGTCCTTCTTTTTAGAGAGAATTGTTCCTTCCTTTTTAAGAGTTCTCCACAATCCATATCTTTCATTATTGGTATAATTTTCTTTACATTCTTTTATCATCGCAAAGGATGGTAGTTACATCATCTAACTTGATTATATTATTTTTAATTAATAAAGATCTTACTAATTATTTACATGATAGAGGTAAAAAAGCTAATAAAACAGTTGGTTACTCTTTATCGCTTATATTTTCTTCTATATTTGATGGTTGACAAATTAGACAATTAAACTCATTAATATGATTATGTAAATTTTCCCCTTCTTCCATTCTTAGTATGTACAAGTTTATATTTAAGTATTAATAATCTTGATGCATAAATCTCCTCCAACATTTTCCACATCTCCTTAAATGTTGTCTCTTTAACATAATTGCTGAAGCGAGTGCTAGCCTCATAGTACTTGCAACTTCTTTTGAATAGTCTTCTACTTGTTATTTGTTATTCTTTTAGACTTTTTTTTTCTTCTAAAATCACATATAAACCTTGTTTCATAAAAATATTTTTCATTATGCATTGCCACAATAAAATTTTTATTTTTCTCAAAAAATAATACTTTAAATTTTATTGTACTCGTCATGATATAAAGCATTGTTAAAAGAAATTTAAAAAATAAAAAGAATACCTCCAAATTCTTAATGATGTCAAACCTTGATGATAAGACAATGATATTAGAGATTACCTTATACATTTTTCTTCTTGTAATTATATTTTCTTTTTTTTTGAATTAAAATTTTTTATATCGGATAATAAAAAATATCATGAAAAACACACAACAACAAAATAAATACACTAATACACATGAACAAAATCAAATTGAATGCTATAATATTTAAAGAATAGACTAATATCATAACAAATGCATAAAACTCATCATACCTCAAGAAAAATGTACAAGTTAAGAGGTGAACAATTTTCTAATTGGTGATTGAATATCTATTTAGCAATAAGCATGAATTTTGATATGATTTTTTTATTAAAAGTTAAAATTGTAAAAAAAAACCCTTAAAACATATTACTTAAGCATGTTTACGTTAAATATATAAACATGTTTAGAAAAACAAACTTAAACTCATATCATTTGTATTTAAAAATGTAAAAACATTTTTCTTAATGCAAACTTTGAAACTTATAATTAAATAATTATTAGTTCATTTTTTAATAAAATTTATTTTTATTTTTATATTAAATAATTAAGTCTTTTAAATATAAGATCAACTACTATAAATAATTTCATATTTATTTTCACAATTTTATTATAAAAAATAGTTTTATATAATTTAAATAAGATTGATTATTTTAAAATTGCTTTTCATTTAAAATATTCAAATATAAAACTTATTTTCTATAATTAATTATAAATATAATCAATTATTAAAATAATTTATTTTTAACTAATACAAACACTAACTTAAAGATAGATAAAATTGAGTTTTATAACTTTAGGATAAGAACATGATGTCTTATATTTGTAATATATCAAATAACAAACTAGACAATATTATATTATTGTATTTAATATTTTAAATAAATTAATATAACTTAGAATTTTGTATCAATTTGATTTTAAAAGCAAGTGAAAATTAAATTAAATATGCGTGTACTTAAATTCAAATATACTTAAGAAACTTAACGAATTCAACGATTTTAAATAGGGTAATAACACAGTAAAGCAATTAAAGAGAATATAATTTAGAAAAGGTAAAATTGACTTGAAAGAAATAAAAGGAGAATACATCACTCAAAATATTTGTTTTATTGAGTTTTGACGATCACAAAGATTCATTAGTGACTTTTACTTAAAGTTTTCGAATATTTGTATTTGACTATAAATGAAAACTACTTATCTATTCATAGAGAACATACTTCCAATGGTATTATTATAGCAACTTAACATGTGTATTTCTCTTATCTAAAATATTTACACGTCTTTGAGGTAAAAATAAAATAAAAGAAAATTCACACTAACCGCAACTTCTCTTCTTTGAGCAGATCTACTTCATGCTTGTTCAACATGATCAAGTATGCTCTCCCATTGACAAAACTTGGCCAGTTCCTTTTCTTTCTCCTAACCTTTATGTTTCTGATTTAGTTTATTAGGACATCATTTTAGATTTTCTTACTTTATTTTAGTTTTTTAAGGTTTTATTAAAATTACGAGATGCCCTGGTTTAAATAAAATGATTGGACTGTGTTTGGTTTTTTAGACCCAAATTATTTGTGTTTTGCTTTTAATGTTGAGGAAAAATATGCATATTGGGTTATGTTGCTTCTTATTTGGGCCACTACCTAGCCTTTGCCCTTTGTGAAATTAATGAAATAAAATAAAAAAGAGGAGAGTTTTTTTCATACAGATAAGCCAACAACATTGCATTTCTTTTTTTCAATTTCAGTTGGTGTTAGTCTAATATGCGACAGTCCACCTTCCTCTTAATAATGTTTTTGTTGTTATGGATTTGAAGTTTTATATATATATATATATATATATATATATATATATATATATATATATATATATTTATCATTAGAATTTTTTTTTTAGTAATAATAGTTTCTTTTTAAATTTTTTATGGTTGTTATTATATTAGTATTATACCAGAATTAACGTATTATATTAGAATTATATTGTTATTATTATTATTATCATTATCATAATTTTATTATTATTATTATTTTATATATTTATTCTTTTAGTTATATTTATTATGTTTATCAAAAAAAAATTTTAATTTTTTAAAATATTTTTTTATTTTACACATGAATTATTATTAAAAATCGAGTAATTAATAATATATTTACTATTATTTTAACCATATAAAATTGTTAAATAATTTTATGGTAACTTAAGTTTTGTGTTATGAATTTTTTTAAAAAATAATTATATTTAAATAAGTTTTATTCTTTTATATTATTAATTCATTTTTTATTTTAAAATAAAATAAACATATATTTTAATTTTGACAATAATTAATAGATAAAATTAAATAATAACTCTTATCTTCACTATTATTTAAATTATTTGTATTTATTAAATAATTTTATGTTAATTTTAGTTAGTTGCAAAATGTTTCCTTTTATTTATTTTATATAAGATACATTTTACAATTTATCAATGCTTATGATGATAAAAAATGTCTTTAATATTATTCGATGGTTTATTGAGTGATTTAATGTTATCTTAAATCTTTCGAGTTGATTCCTTTTTTATGCATAAATTACATTGACATCTTCTAACACCTTTTAATACATATTGAAAAAAGATTCAATATCTTTTTATTTTTAATATTTTTATTTATTTTTATGAATATAATATTATAAAAATTAGAAAAAAATTTGTGTGAAATTATATAATTAAGAGAGGTATAAGAGGAGTTTGTGTAGGGTAGAAAAGGAAGGGGTATCAAGTAATTTTGCAATGAATTTTAGAAAGTGTCAATATTTAGAGATATGGTCAACTAAGTTTATATAAGACGAGTCATATATCCACCTCATGAATTAACTTTTGAAATTGAATTAGATTTAAATCCAATTTTTAATATAATATTAAAATTTATCATAGATCCATTACTGAGATACCCATATATATCTAGTTGGACCATTTGCATATGTTCAATTTTATAAACTTCATACTTCAAATGTTTAATCCTAAATGTGAGAGTGTATGTTAGAGTTTTCCAATCATTAAAAATATAATCAACAAAGTATATATAAGATAAGGATAATTCTCAACTTATGAGTTAACTTTTAGAATTGAGTTAAGTTCGATTCGAATTTCCAACACAATATTAAAGTCTATCATAAATATGTTATTAGGATGTTTGTAGATGTCTTTTGTAATTGGAACATTCACAGATATCCAATTCAACAAACGTCATACTCTAGATGTCTCGCTTGAACATGAGAGAGATGTGTTAGAACCTTACATTTCATGTTTAGAAATATGATCAATCAAGTGTATATAAAGTAAGAAAATTCTTGGTTAAGATCAAATGTATATAAAATAAAAAAAATCTTGGTTAAGTTATGTCCAAACTCAATTTTTAATTTGGTATTATAGTATATCCTAGATTTGTTATTAGGATACCTACAAATGTGAGTCCAGTAATTGGACAACCCACAAATATTCAACTCTGTTATACAAATTTCATATTCTAAATATTCAATCTTACACATGAAAGAGTGTGTTAAAATTTAACATTGATTAAAGATATAACCAATCAAATATATATAAGGTGAGAATATATAAATTTTATATTCTAAATATTTAATCTTGTATGTGAGAGGATGTGTTAGAATTTAATATTGACTAAAAATATGACCAAATATATATAAAATAAAAACAATCATCATTTTACGAATAAATAAATTTTAAAGGTTAAGTAAAACTTAAATCTAATTTCTAAAAACAATAATAAATTTTTTTTAATGTTAAAATCAATTAACATCTGATTATTTTATTAAAAATTATTTTTCAGTTTCTTGATATATTAAAGGATATATAAGGATAAAAATTAAACTATTAAAATAAAATTAATTTTTATAACATTTTTATCTTATCTTATTTATTTATTTATTTTAATTTAAATATATTACTTTATTTTCTTTATAATGAATAATACAATAATTTTAAAATTAGTATTAATTTATACCACTCAATTTAAAATAATAACTTTATAATGATTATATTAGAGATACTATAGATTAAATTTATTTTCTTTTTATATATAAATTGATTTTTGAAAATATCACAATTTTATAGACTTTTTCTTAAAATAAAAAATTTATTTTTTGATTTAAACAAAATTAATAAAAAAATTCATTTTTAAATCTTTTCATTCTTCATGTTACAATCTTGGTTATCACAAAACTTGTAGAAGTTTAAGGATATCTTTCTATTATTTAGTTATAAATTTTAAACTAATTTTAAAATTAATTTATATTTTTTAAATCTTTTCATTCTTTATGTTACAATCTTGGTTATCATAAGACTGGTAGAAGTTTAAGGATATCTTTCTATTACTTAGTTATAAATTTTAAACTAGTTTTAAAATTAATTTGTATTTAAGATCTAGTTATTTTAGTTACTTTTTACCCATATAAAGTGGGAAGATTTGGAGGTTATTTGAGATCATTATTATGAATAAAAAGTTTGAGACTTTTTTTTAGGATGTATTTTAATAAAATAATTTAAAATTATTGAAGTATATACATTTAGATGATAAAAGAATAAAATTTAAAAACACCATAATTTTAATTAGATAATTTTTATATTACGTAGAATAAATTTTAAATTAATAATCTCTACTAAGAGAGAATTTTAAATTTCTCTATTATACTTTTTTTTTTGGAATTTTCTTCTTAATGATCTATCATTATTGATTTTATAATTTTTAAAATTTTAAATTTTTTTATGTTCGATAATAAAACAATATCAAGAAATATGATTAAATTCTCATAATAAATTCTTCTCTTTCAATTCGTGATTGCAAATATTTTTGAGTCAAAATTTCCATACTTTTAGCCTGTGGATGAATATTTTCGTGGAATTCAAAAATTTCTTTTATATTTAACTAGAATCAGATTTCTCGATATAAGTAAGATTCGCTCCTGCATCCATTATCTATCATTTTGCTTTCATTATCCCTCCATATCCCATCTTTTTCCATCTTTCTTTTTGTTTTCATTAATTTCTCCATATTAATTTGGTATCATTCACTCACAAATAACTGAAATCAGATTTCTCAATTTAAAATTTGCTTATACCACCATTTATCGTCATCCCTTCAATATTATGCATCCCATCTTTTCCATCTTTTTTCCATATCACTTCTAAATCTTAACCTTCAATTAAAGAGTATTATTTTCAAATTAAGCTAAACGCATATGCAGAAGGAGTCGATCTGCCAGCAAATTTTCAGTTCACATGAATTGTGATTTGTGAGGCTGACAAATATGCATTTGTTTTTTTGTGCTGAAAGTTCAACACGTGTGTAATCTAATCTCCATGCTATACTTCACCCCCTTTTTATGGTACGTCATAGACGTTAGATATGGATCAACACTCAGCAACCACCAAAGCCTGCTTCGTATACAATATAATATATATATATATATATATATATATATATATATATATATATATATATATATATATATATATATATGGGACCATGCCGAGTATTCTATGTTTGTGTGCAAATTTCTTCTGGCTAGGGATTATACTTTACAGCTTGCTGATCCTAAGTCAAATAGTTGTTTAATTAAATTCCTGATCAGTATTACACAATTAACATTATAATCTATATAAATATTTAATCATGAAACTCTTTAAATAAATATAAGGAGAAAATTAATCGAATGTATTTATCACAAATCTACGTGCTTAGGGCACGTCGACTTACAATAAGGTAATTTTATTATAATGGGTTGAATAGACATTTTACAATGGGCATTTCTTTGTATTTGGATGCATCACTGGCACTCCTTTATATACTCTTTTTTAAAAATTATATTTATTTTCGGATAAAAATAAAAAAAAGGTTTGTTTATCAAAACTTAAAAAAGAAGAAGATGATCTTAGGGTATTAACTTTTTCTTTAATTCTTTTAGAATTTATTATTTTAAATTTTGGAAAAACAAGTATAAAAGCTAATTTTTGATATTTCTAGCTATCAAATTATAAAAAGTATTATAAATTATTTAAAACAATTTTTAACTAAAACTCTTAAATCACTCTTAGATTATACGTTCTTCGTTTACTCATAAAAAAAACACACACACACATCTTTGATTGTACCCTAAACCTTAAACTCCTATTACCTTTAATTATTAGTTGAAATTCATATATATTATAATAGAAATGACTTGATGATTTTTTAAGAAGGAAAGCAAGCTTTGTTTACTGAATTGTTCATTACCGTTATGATCTTATATAGAATAATAGTGATGTGACATAAACCTTATATTTCTTCCTTCGTTCAAGAAATGGAGAGGTTATTTTGATCAAATCAAGCACGTCTTTGTTTTTCAGATGAGGCCGCTTGAAATTTTGTTTATTAATCATTATTTTTTAAGCTGCCAATTAATATAACTAAATGATTTAAGGTGTCATTTTTTATATATATATATATATATATATATATATATATATATATATATATATATATATATATATATATATATATATATATATATATATTACGTTGTATTACATTTTTTAATATTTAAAAAATATTATCTATTAATTTTAATAACATTTTTAAGAAGTGTCTTATATATGTTGTAAAAAGTTTAATATGTAAGTAATATATTATGATCATCGATCTTTAGAGTTAAAAAATAAGATTTTGTTTGCTTTGTTTTTTTTTTAACCTTTTATTTCAGTTTTAATGGTAAAAATATTTTTTTATAATTTTTACTGTTTTTATATAAAGTTTAGAACACAAAAAGTAATGTAAAATTAAGGTAACATTTTATAATTAAAATCATAATTAAAAAATAAAAAAACATAGAACGACAACAGAAACCAAACGAATCTTAATTGACACCATGCAGTTTTCCATCTAAACGTGTTTGTTCTTATTAAATTTATATTTATAATATTTCTAAATTACATAGTCAAACCTTTTGTATGCATGAGGCCCTTGACAAGTTTTTATAACTGTAGGATCCCAATCCCATGTCATCCAAGGTTGGACACTATGTAGTGGTGGGGTTTTGGATAAATGCAATCATAAAGATGACAAACAAGTTGACACAACATGAAATTCAAATAATGATAATTTTTATAAGTTAATACTTAATACATTGCACGCGTATTGCCGACCTATATATCGTCACATGCACTTGGATATATATATATATATATATATATATATATATATATATATATATATATATATATATATATATATATATATATATATATATATATCTTTACGTAGAAATTTAAAAACCTAAAACACTTATCATCACCTTCATATCATAGCCACGTATAAACTACGAATCACTTTTGAAAGAGATTACTGCATGCACAATACGACGACACAAGTTAAAACGAGAAAAAAGCCATATCTAATTTGTTAAACGGAAAAAATAAAAATTGTCCTATTTTTTATTTTTAAATACGCTTCCCTATATGTAATCTTGGATTGTAGTGATGGAAGGTCAGTGGAAACCACATTAGCGCATCAAATCAAAAGTCAACTACCCAAGAAGAATGCATTAATATGATGTACATCCATGCATGATATTTGGCCTTATTGGATTCATTCTTTGATGTCATATAATGAAAGTGCTTTTCAGCTGATTTACTTTATGTTTTGCCGTTGTCAATGTCATGATCTTAAATATGTGCTAGCTACAAATTCAGTCCAAACAAACCAGCTTGTAAAGAAACAATGGGTGATTAGATAAGTGTGGCATACATATAAATGGGTAAGATGGCGCCTATGGTATTTAACTTCAAACATAGACGCCAAGAACACGAGTCGAGAACCAATTATAACCACACGCATGGAGAAGAAGCCACGAAAGTGCTTTTGTGAGATTAATGGAATTGGGATCTATTATCAAAAGGAGATTATACGAATTATTTATAAATCCCATCTAAAAGGCTGAAAGCTTTTTTAGATTACGGACAATAAAGTGTTCCTGTTTGTTTTCTACGATGAATGCGAGCGTGCTCTGGACTCCTACCTGAAAGATGAATAAATATGAATAAACTTATCAGGTTAAATTATGTTTTTAATTTTTATAAATATGATTAAATTTATCATCTTCATAACTTTTCAATTTTTTTTTAATTTTTTTATTATTATATGATAAAGTGATATGTATTTAACTACATTATTGTATATATCATTAATAAATTAAAGGATATTATTTGTAAAAGTTTCATTTAAAGAATCAAAATAAATAATTTTTTAAAAAATAAAATTAAATTTAGGAATTTTTATATGAATTGAAATCATACCTTACCGATCAAAGTATAACGTTGAATTGTGTTAGTATCTTACCTCGTTTTGTTTGTTCCTTCCCTCACAGCGATGGGCTTGTGATATGAAAATACGATTTTGTTAATTTAAATCTAGTGATGGCTTACATTTTTTTTATATTACGACCTAGAATATTAAAAAAATAAAAATTAATAAAAATTATGTATCTTATAAATTTATTCTTTCAAATATAATTTTTTAGTGTTTAAATATACATGTAAAAATAAAGTCTTTTATTTATATTTTTTCTTTACCATAATCTTTATTTTGAACAAAAAAGTACATCTAACATATAATTATCCTTCATCATGAATATTAGATCTACTAAATTCTATACAAAAATTTTCAACACATTTATCAATTGAATTTAAGTTTAATATATATATATATATATAGTATTTTTCAAAATTTATAATGAATCACTTAAATTTATATGATCTTATAAGAAAAATATCACACTATCCATTATCTATTTTCATAAAATCAAAATTAACAATCAATATAAGCTCAAATTAAAATAAATAATAATGCAATTACACACATACAAGAGTCTCCATCCATTTATATCTCTCATCTCGCAGTTGAAATTTAAAAAAAAAAAATATTATACAACTTACACGAAAATGTATCGAGTGTAAATTAACTGTATATATATGTGTTGATATTTTTTAAATTAAAATAGAAAATTCTAACATTTTCCTATTTGAAAAATAATTATTTGGTTTTATTTATTTTAAAATTCATTTTAAAATCAACTTTCACGTCGAACAACTATAAACACAGAATAACTTGTACATAGTTACCATGAATGCATGAACATCGCAGTTAACAAAATCATTTGTTAAGATTCACAAGTAAACTTAAATTATTAAAAGTTTAGTTTACTAATGACCACCTAACCAACAATGACATTATCATCATCATGTGTCAACAAAACCATTTGTTAAGATTCATAAGTAAACTTAAATTATTAAAAGTTTAGTTTACCAATGACCACCTAACCAACAACGACATTATCATGGTCATGTTACAAGCATGTGAATGTAGGTACATATTATTGCATAATTGTGATTCCTTCATGCTATTGTGTATAGGTTCTACATTATGTCTTCTCAAGAAAATATAACCAATCTTTCAAGGAAGATCATAAATTATGTTTCATTTGCAATACCATTTTTGTGAGGAACCAAAATATCTCGAGACAACCACAATATAAATAATCACTCAATAATATTTATATTGATAATAATATGAAATGTCGACATGTAAATAAATTTATTAAGGTAATTATATATGTCCAAAATCTAATAAAAATAAATGTGAAATAATAATAATAATAACTATCACAAACTAAATATATCAAAAGATCTTATAGTGTATTCTCAACATGTTTCATAAACACAATGGGTATAAGTTTCTAAATCTCTTAGTTATGGGGTTAGCAAGCATCTCCTTATTAGAAATATGCTCAACAAAAATCTCCATTTTCAACCATCTCTCTAACGGTTAAGAACTTAATTCTGATGTGATTTAAAGTTGTAATGGTTATATTATTTTTTATTTAGAAGATTATAGAGATGTTATCACAATATATGCTCATAGGTTTGGAGACAGAATCCTTGATTCTTGAAGTAGGAATAAAGTTTCTTAGTCATATAAATATGATGTAGCTACATAATAAGTAATAAACTTAATTTGCATGGTGAAGGAGGGTGTCAAAGTTTGCTTAACATTCTTCCAGGATATAGCATCTCAAGTAATATGAAAACATATCCAAAAGTAGATTTTTCATTGTTTAGAAATCCAGCAAAATCTGAATTAGAGTAGCTAACAACTTCAAGATGATTAACATACCTATAAACAAACATGTATTCATTTGTCTTTTGCAAATACATCATGACCTTCTTAGTCATAATACAATGATCATGTCTTGGGTTTGGCAGGAACCTACCAAGTAAACTAACAACAAAACCTAAATCAGGTCTAGTGCATACCTGAGCATACATCAAACTTCCTATTGCATTGGCATAAGAAATATTCTCCATAGAACTTATTTTTATTTTTAGATCATTTTTAGGATATTGATCCTGCATAACTTATCATCTTTGAAAATTAGAACATTATTGGATTTACAAGTATCTGTATTAAATTATTTTTAAATCTCATTCAATATAAGCCTTTTGAGATAGACCCAAAAGTTTACAAAACTTGTCTCTATGAATCTTTATCCATAGGACAAAATAATTTCTCTCAAGGCCTTTCAGGTCAAAAGAAATTGACAATATATTCTTAGTCGCAATGAACAAATCACCATAATTGGTAGTAAGAATAAGATGTGATTTATATAAAGAATAAAAATAATAAACCTTGAGATATATGTACTAATCCACCTTATTTTTCATAAATCTCATGGAAGTAACTATCTCATCAAAGTTAAGGTACTACTTTCAAGAAGTCTCCTTCAAACCATAAATTAATTTCTTCAATTTACATGCTAGATGTTATTTGTCAATCTTTATGAAATCCTTTATATATAAATCTCTCATCAAGATTTCTATTAAAAAAATCATCTTAAATCCATATGATGCAAGTCAAGATTATAATATGACACTAACGTCATAATAGTCTAAAGAAATCCTTAAGGGAATTAGAGAAATATTTCTTTATAGTTAATTTGCTTTGAGGAAATCTTTTCACCATTAATATTGCTTGAAAGTTTTCTAAATTTTCATTAAAGTATTTTTTTCACCACTAATACAATCATTAACTCACACACCTTCATCATTCATAGTCTATATTTGTTTATTACATAAGGTGTTAAAAACTACCTCCACATAGTTCTCTAGATCTTTCACGTAACCAAGAAGTTTAACTTTCAAAGAAAAGTATAATAATTATTACGATTAACTGAACTCCTCTCTTTTTTTTTAGCTCGCCTAAAAAAGGAACCTCAACTTATTATTATAGGGATGACATATCTCCAAAGGCTTCTTGTTATGGTTTGTTAAGCATCTTATTAATTAATTGATACATAATCTATTTTTGCATCACTGGGATTGCAAAAATAAAATCTCTTCTATTAAAACTCTTTCCATTATTAATAGAGATGTTAGAATCTTTCATATTATTTTCTAAAATAATGACAATAATGATCCTAACTATCCTTGTTTTGTGGGTGGGATAATAGAATTTATAACTTTTGGAATTTGTGGGATAACAAATAAAATAATACCTCATAATTTGATGCAGTAGAACCATAGATTTTCACTTTAATAACACAATCCCACACACTGAATAAGACTATGTTCCATCCTTTAAAGAACTCAAAAGGTGTTTTAGGAATGAACTTGAAAGTTATTTTCTTTTAGAATATATATATATATATATATATATATATATATATATATATATATATATATATATATAATATTATTTTAAAAGGCTTATTTCAAAGTGATTTAAATAAACTAGATTGACTCATCATAGTCCTTACCATGTCATCATAAAATTCATCATCTTTTATAATTGTTCTCATTCAAAAGTTCAATATTGTTTATAATATTATTCATAAAAAAATTAATAGGAGATAATAAAAAAAATAGTAAAACCATTAATAACATGGACAATCAATAAAATCATACTTTTTATATTTAAGATTTAACACATATAATATAAACTATCTTATGAATGAAAATTATAATACATATAATATAAACTATCTTATGAATAAAAATAATATTATACATAACAATAATTACAAAAATCCAACATTTATGAGTAGAAGAATTTTACTATTAAGATTATCCCAAAATTAACTTGTTACAACAAATTAATCAATGAATTAACTTCTCCAAATAAGTTAAAATAAAAATCAATTTAGGTAACACAATATCCTAATAACTAACATTTAACGCAAACTCTATTAATTTAGCAAGTAAACCACTATGATGGTGTACACTTACTCAATTAAAAAAGCTTATAACGAGGATAAACAACTATATAAATATTAATTATTCAACTCAATTTTTCGAACATATATAGAAACATAAAAATTATACACAAACGTATTAGTGTATAAACAATATGAGTCTATCATTTTTACATATGAATTTTCAAGGTGTATATAACGACGAATCCAAAGAAAAAACATCACATATAAAATTTGCAAATTTTGGTAATAAAACAAATCTCAAATCTAATTTTTTTTATGATAAAAGTTATTAATTCTAAATTTCTAAATCTTAACCAATTTAAAAAAAATTATATATTAAAATTCTAGGATTCTAAACCTATTATAACATTATTCTGAGACCATATGTAAACAAATTTAAAAGGATCTATACTAGAATTTAGAACATCCAAAAATAGAAATTATTAGAAATTGCATATCTTTTGAAGTCATTCTTTAGAGTAGGATCTTTCTTAATATCCAAATGTACAAATTATGAGTAGAATCTTTCACTCATATTTTCCTCTTATCACAACACTAACTTTGATGGTATGGTATTGTGAGTAATTAGAGTATTTAGAGATGGAAGAGAATTTTTCCTTCTTGTAGAAAAATACATGTAAATTAATATTTTTCCATCATGGATATCAAATACATTAAATTTTACACAAAAATTCTTATCACATTAAATTCAATAATTGGTATATGTAAAAATGTTCTAACCAAGGACTATAAGGGAGGCCTTTGATAGAAGGTATTATGTAGTATCAACTTCATACTAATGGATTAGAGAGGTAAATGATGAATCATAGTGCATTTAAATGGAAATTTTCCTACAACCTTATTAGGTATTGATGGTAAGAAAAGTGAGTGGTGGTGTATCCATATTACAGTGATATGAAAACAATCTGGTTTGAGTTTAGACATTCCTAAAATGGATTAATATACATAATCTTAACCATTAAAAATAATGATAAATTAGACCAGTTGGCTAAAAAGGTTAAACTTGTGTTGCCATTTCCAGCTCTTTGTATATGTTAATTGTTTCTTTCTTCATCTTAAGATTATATATATCTTCTAATTATAGGTAAGAACATATGATGGAATTTGCATGATACTGAACTAGTTTGTAAAGATGTTCAATAGAAAAGAAATATATATGATGTTGTAAAAATATGAGTATTTTAAAAGAATTTAAATTTTAAAGTTAATTATTATTATATTATTTTAATTTTAAATAATTTTTATAATTTATTGATTACCTGACTTAATTAGTAACAATTACTCTTAATTATTAGTTTTAAACATTTTTTTTATTATCTGAATTATAATGTAATTTATTATTATTATATTAAATTAAAAACATGACAATTAAACGTGATTAAAATTTTCTATTATCAATTTTAATTTTGATTCTCTATTTAAATGTATACATATATATTAAATTAAATAATTTATCGATTTTAAATGCTTGTTTAAATTTTGTTTGAATTTTCAATTTAAAATTTAAAATTTAAATTAATTTAACTAAAAGATTTAAATGATATTTAATTATATTTATTGATAAATTAAATTTTGGAAAGTAAAGAAAATTTCTCTTTCTATTTCGACTCACTTGATATGTAAAAAATTGAATTTCCTACTTTATCATTCTTATTAGTTATGTTGAATCTTGAGGATCACAAAACAAGAGGATAAATCTATAAAAATAATGTTATCACACGTCTCAACCTAAGAGATAATATTCAAATATTTCCAACAAACTCAAAAATTTAATGATATTATCTTTATGAAGATGTGAACGTTTTATTTCTTAAAATATTTTATTATTATTTCTAGTATCAATACTATTGAAGAATTTTTAAAATATTCTTGATTAATTAAATTTGTATAAATTTTATAATTAAATTGATATAAACTTAATAGCAATGCTATTAAGTTGAAGGTTAATTTAAAAATAATAATAATAATTAATCTGTTAAATTACTTTAATATATGTGAATTTTATTTTTATATATATATATATATATATATATATATATACACACGCATGCACCCTTTATTAATTATATGATAAATTTTACAAAAATTTTCATATGCATATATGTAAGTATAGTTATTTTATGTTTTATTTTATTCTAAAAGTATAATGATAAAATTTTATTAAACTAAAATAAGAAATATTTACATAAAAAATATGACCTTCCTTTTAAGATTAAAATTATAACCATAAGTACAATAATTATAAAAGTAGTAAATATTCAAAATAAAAAAAGTTGTGATAAATAAATTTTGATTATTGTTGATAAAATTAATATTTAGTGTATCCTAACTTTTCAACGACTAAATCAAGAAAAGTTTACGCTTTATTTTTTCTTTAAATTTTGTTATAAGTCAAAATTACAAGTTTAAAGTAATTTGATGTATAAATTTTAATGTTATAAGGTTTATTTAAAGATACCGATCACATGTCTAATCATATTATATGATTAAAAATACATAATATATCTTAATTATATCTATTTTGACATATTTTTTTGGGACACTAAATAAATTCTTATGATCATGTAAATGCTTGACAAATTTCTAATTACTTTTAATATTT
Source organism: Canavalia ensiformis (assembly GCA_026541065.1). Classification (NCBI taxonomy): domain Eukaryota; kingdom Viridiplantae; phylum Streptophyta; class Magnoliopsida; order Fabales; family Fabaceae; genus Canavalia; species Canavalia ensiformis. The sequence continues at coordinate 161,067 of JAMKYM010000214.1, forward strand.
GTTTAGATATTTCACTATTCTATTATGTAATCTCTTATCTCTAACAGTTATTACTGTTGTATGAAATTTTATTTTACTTTTAAACTCTTATAGTTGATTTTAAATTTGTTTTATAATGTGAAAAATTTTAATTGAATGAATCATGCTTATGACTCATAAGCTTATTTATGTAGGATGTGTACTTCAAATGATAAGTTATACAAAAAATGGTAATAAATTTTTAACTTTTTTCATTTGTTTAGGACTATAAAAGCAACGAATAAAATCATACGTCTGAAATTCAAAAAAGAAAAATTGAAACAAGGAGAGGTGTAACAAATATAATTTAAGATGTTAAAATTATAAAAAAGTGTGGGATTTTCTATCACAAAAATATTATAAAAACTTCTCAAAAGTTAGATAACTTAAATTTATGTTACTAAGAATCTCTTATGGTGTTGATGCATAATAAAAACATATATAGATAGATTATCTTATTATATAATATAAGTATGCTGAAATATTTGAAAAAATCATTAACAGGGAATATTAGGAGTTTATAATAAAAATATTTTTGTTATGGATGTGATACCGATTAATTTGAGAGATACTATAAATGATGATAATAATAGGGTTTTAATTATATTAAAATAATAAAGTGACTATAAATAAATTTAATTTTTACAAGAATAAATTGTAAATGAATTTGTCTTATTCTTGAAAGAAATATTATGATTTGGAATTTTTAAATAAATAATAAAATATATTAAGAAGATCAAGTTGTTATTATTCACATGGGAGAGAATTTGAACATGGATACTAAGAAAAAATTCTTGATAAATATATTGTGACTGTCAGTTAGTAATAAAAAGAATAATTGACAAATATAAACTGAAATATGATCATGTACATCAAAATCTTCTGAATGATTATTAAATAAGTATGGATCTTAGTTAATATGAAGTCAAAGATTAATTTGATCATATTTTTTCACAAAGCAAAGGTTTAGTGAATGAGATTGAGAGGAATGAAGGTTTAACTCAATAAAATCAACAATAATAAAAATCCAACCTTTGTGATTGGAGATTCTATAAAGAAGGTTCGTAGAGGTAATAACAAGTTATTATTCACCCTTTTAACACAAGTAATTTCTTTTTCATTTCTATGGTGGAAAAGTGCTAGGCTGCCTTGAATGAAAGGTTAAGTTTAATTTTTTTAATAACTATTATATCCCTTATGAATGTAGTGTATAAATGCAAAATATTGATGAAGTTACTTATACAAGTGTCAAGTAAGACTATACAATATTGAAGCGCAACCTTTAAAAAATGCATGAATTAGTAGACACGCACATGATCTATTTGAGTAAAACTGATGAAAAAACAAGAATTAGTGACACATGAACCTTTGACATATACCAAAATTTTTGGTTCATAGAAATTCTAGTTCACGAACACAATGTGAGTTAAGTTTATTTGTATAGAGAATGATTCATAGTTCAAAAAATACTAGATAGATTTGATGCATTATATTTGTGAAGTAAATCTAACAAAATTTATTTCTTATATTACATCTTATTAAAAATTTTCTTAAAGCTTTTTAAAATAGGTGTAGATCGTTGTAAAAATATAAATATTTTAAAAAAATTAAATTTTAAAATTAGGTATTATTATTTTAATTTTGAAAATTTTTTATAATTTATTAACTATCTATTTTAATTTGTGATAATTACTTTTAGTTACTAGTTTTAAATAAATCCTTTATTACTTAAATTAAAATCATAATTTATTATTATTTAGATTAAAAAATATAATTAAACATGATTAAAAAAATTTATTATTAATTTTAATTCTAATTCTTTATTTAAATGTATCAATACTTGTTTAAATTTTATTTAAATTTTAAAATTTAAATTAATTTAATTAAAATTTTTAGATAATATTTAATTATATTTATTGATATATTAAATTTTATAAAATTAAATTACTATATAAAGAAGATTATTAGATTGTTCTTTCTATTTTGACAAATTTAATATATTTAAAAATTACTAATTTATTATTTTTATTATTTTTATTTTACTACATTGTAGAATAGGTTCTTGAATTCTAAAAAATCACATAGAAACACATATATCTTTAAAAATAATGGTATCACATACTTCAATTTATCGAATAATATCTAAATATTTTTAAGATATAAATCATAACTAAAAGTTAATGATTGTTTAAAATATTAATATAACAATAAATCTAATTTTAGATGATTGTATAAAATAGGATTTGAATTTTAAATTTTACATTCAAATCAATTTAAATTAAGTTCAGGTTGATCAATTTTATTTAAGTATAAAATATAGGTTAAATCGCATTTAGACATCTATTTTATAACTTCAATATATAAAGGTGAATATATTTTAGCTATTTCGAGGGAAAACATAAAACCTAAACTAGATTAACGCAATGTGAATCAAATAACTCATTTTGATAATTTTATGGAGCAACAAACAACAGCTCTTCATCCAACGACCCTATATAAATCATCATGACCCTAATTGGAATCCTCACAGTTGGTTTGAATCCTTAAGTATAGAGTATATAATTTATATTAATATAATGACATCATAGCATTATATTACGATAGGAAATTTGACATATAGCTACAGTCACAGCGGTTAAGTTGCGGGTATAAGTATTATATACGTAGAGATACAGCAGCAAAATGTAGATATAACTATTAAATACATATAACTTATAAATTTAGTGAATATTTATTTTATGTATAAATAATATTAAAAAAAACTTGTATTAAAATTATAAAAAAAATTAAATATATTTTTGTTTCAAATATAATTATGTAAATAAAATTATGAAACTTTTTAAATTATATTTTATAAAATGAGTAAAATTATTTATAAAAATATTTTTAAAAATGTATATTTTTTAAGAAATATTTTATTAAAATAATTTCATATAAAAATTAAGAAAACAAATTACTAAATAATGGACACAAAATTTTACTAATAAATAAATTATTTTATAAATAATAAAAGGATATAAAAAATCATAACTAAACTCATTTATATTCATTTGTGCTTAATTTCCTAAAAAAATTTATCTATATTTTATTATAATACTTAACTTCCTAAAAATAAAATGCCACCTCGCACCATAAATTGAAAGGATTTCAAATTTCGTATTTTAATAAATATTGAAGTTCATGCTGTGCCATTTTTACAAGCACATTTTTTATGTGAAATATGATCCCTCCACCAGTGAAGCTGTGTTCACTTTTCATTATGGTTATAGTGATGAGTTCTTTGCGGTGCATTTTGATGATCTTCATTGATTTTCTGTTGCCATGCTCTCTGCACGGTACTTCATTGATAGTTTCATTTTTTCAATTTCTTTTAAAACCTAAGTGTTTGTGTGCGATGTTCAATTGAGAAATTATGTGTTTCTAATTCAGTTTTGTTCTCGATGATTGAATTGTGAGAAACTTTGTGAGTGTTTAATTTTGACAGCGCTTGGAAAATAAAAAATCTGATTAGTTGGTTCATTGTTGGAAGTGTAGGAGGTAATATGAATTTATCTTTTTATTTTATGTTTTTAGTAAAACTTGGCTACAATTCTCTAATATTTGTTGTGGTGCTTGTTCCTTTTCACCCTCAAGGTGGCTACGACGAGGAAATTTGAGATGAGAGGACGGAACGAGGGTGAAGAGTTGGGAAAGGGTTGAGAGTTTCAGCCATTAAATTTTAATTTGTGCATTTAGATATCTAAGTGAATTTTTGGAGAGTACTGAATCTTCCTCCAAATTTAGAACTTTTTCCTTTACCTGCTTTCAAGGTTTTAAGAGAAAATAGGGGCATTTGGATTATTTTCATTTTGTGTGATTGTAATGAATCTAGTTTGAATGCAATTTAGGACTTTAGTTAGCATTCTTTACTGCTTTTGTCCATTTGTATGAAAGGGAATGTAGGATCTAGAGTTATTATTTTAACGATCCCCTCTTCTCTGTTATTCCTTAATTTTAACATTTCTCATTCCTTTTTTTTTCACCAAAAAAAGGTAAAAGGTTAACTTTTTTTTATCCTTTCTGCATTCGTAGGCCATGGTATCATTGCATAACTTTTTTTTATTATTATTATTTAAACCTGTGATTGTAGTCATTTCTATCTTATGTTTTCATTTTGGAGTTTATTGTTTTGCATATGATTTACTTATGTTATTGGACAATTGGAGCCAAATTTCATAATGAGTAGAAAGCTCACTAGAACTCTGAAGTAGATTATATTTGTCTATCCTCCCATTAACATTTCTAATTTTATTGTGCTTTTCCCTACATGGAAGGTTAGTTTATTGAATTTTTGAAGTGTATAATGAAAATTGTTACACCATTATATTTTCTGTTTTCAGTCTCAGATGGTTTCAAGTGTGTGTAGTGGACTTGATAGCTGCTACAACAACCACCACAACAATAGGATTTTTGAACTTTTCTTCATCTCTGTTAAATGTATATTGGGATGCAACTCAAATTAAAGTTAGAAACTTAAAGTAAAAATGTAAAAACTTAGTTGCATGTCAGCCACGGTATTTCAAAAAATTTCAGTATCTCGCTCTTCAAGTTCTGACAATTGTTTTAAGATATGTTAAGTTTGTCCTAATTAGTATTAGTGTATATTAAGTTCTTACTCTGCTTGTAGTTTGTTAGTACAGTATGTTTACAACCAACTTTGAATTTTCTAAACTAAACTATTTATTTTACTAAAAATGAAGGAAGGATAGATGAAGAGAAAAAGTGATGAAATGATTTTTTTAATAGGAAATAAAAATATTAACGGAAATAAAAAGTTAGAATGATTTAAAAAATAAAAATTAAAATCAAAACAACATATATTTTTGTGTCTTAATGATAATTTATAACTGTTTGATGAAAAAAAAAATATAGTTGTAGGATAAATTATTGAAGTAATTCTTCTCCTTACATTATAAAAATTTATGCATGAGCATAAATATAAACATGTGTAATGTATAATCACAAAATTAATTATTTTTAATGTTGCTAATTTTTTAAATAGATGTTTCATTTATATTAATCTATTAGATAATAATATTTTATATTTTTTTAAAATTATAGGAATTACTCATACATATAAATTTTCATAATTTTTTAAATATTTAGTCATTATTAATTAATTTTTATTAAATAATTTTAATGTTTTATTTACGTAAATCTATAGTTCTTCTTAATAATTATTGATTCTATCCACACATTAACAGCTTTAATAAAAAAATTAAAATAATTTTGATATTTATTTTTAATTTATAATGATATATATATATATATATATATATATATATATATATTTATAAGAAAGGATGAAATTATCTCAAGAGTAATTTTACTTAAAGTTATTTTGTCTAAAAACTCTTATATATAATTATATTTCATCAATTTAATCGTTAAATTAATAAATTATATTATATAGATCATTTTTATAAAATTTAAAAAATATTTGATATTTTATCAAATAAACTTAAATTAACAAATATTATAAAAAATATATTATTCGTTAATTTGAATTTATATTTTGAAATATCAAATATTTTTAAATTTTATAAAAATTTGCAAGAATGATTTATATAATATAATTTATTAATTTAACGATTGGATTGATGAAATATAATTATATATAAAAATTATTTAATAAAATAATTTTAAGTAAAATTACTCTTAAAATAATTTAATCTTTTATATATATATATATATATATATATATTCAATTATTTCATTTAATAATTAAATCTTACAATTAATTTAAATATTAATAATAATTTATTTAAAAAAAAATGTTATAGATAACTTTTTATATCTCAGTCAAAAGGAATTTAGATCATTGTATTGCATAAATTTCTATTTGCACACAAGAAATTTCATATAAAAGTTGATCAGTAAAATTTTTATAGATAATCATGCAAAATTATAAACATCAATGTATATAAACTTTTATTTAAAAATATATAAAATTATAGATAAAGATTTATAATCTTTATCTATCCTTATGATGGATCGTAGATAAAAATATATAATTATAATTATAATATATAATAATTAAAAATTTATATAACTATTCAACATATATAATGAACTGAAGGAGTAACTGACGATCCACATATAAAAAAATTATATCTACAACTATTTTATATTTAATGAAAATTGATCTATTTTTATGGGTTATATTTGTTCAAATATATATTTAATATTTAAGTGGTTTAAATGATAATATAGGTAGAATAATTTTTCATATGCCAATAAATTATTTCAGTATGTGTAAAGTTGTGCTAATCGATATGTAATTAGCCTGACTTTTTTACACCCTGACTTCACACTCATTTTCTTTCTCTATACACCCTTAAAAAGCATGAAGCCATCATTTTTGAATCCTGATTTGCATGCCTAAGGTAAATTGTCATCTGACCTACGTGCATTGGTTTTTGATCCTCCATTGAAAAGCTGAATACTGGTCTTAAGAATCCAAGACTGCCATATCCACATGAGTCTAATCTAAGCTCTTCAACTTCTGCATTCAATTTCAATTCTCACCTACTATCATCATTTTAGTGTCAGTTACCTTATCCTCAGTCTATAGTTAGCGACAGCATGATGAACCACAAAACAATTGATGTGCATTTTGTTCATGATCGTGTTCATAAAGGGTACTTAATTTTGGTTCAACGCGTTTCCACTCTCACGGGCACTCATCATCTTCTAAAGAACAATACTTCACGCTACTCCAATCTTAAATTCCGACTTAACAGCGTCAGTTCCTCAATGATTGATCCATTAATTTTAAATTCAAATATTGTGTTATATTTGTAGGCTGCTTCATACAAATTATTTTTTTTCTTGGTGTAATGTTAATTTCCATATCTAGCTAGATATTAATCCTTCAAAAAACATAAAGTCCTACTCCATAAAGTTGAAATGTGAAATATACAAACTTTATTCTCACACAAATTCTCCATACACAAGTCAGTGTTCTAAAATAAAAGAAAAAAAACACGGCAGCGGTTATGCACGTCAGGATTTTATACAGATACAGTAGTAACTCGTGATTGGTGAACGAATTATTCCAAACGATTTTTTAATATATATTTAATAGTAAATAATAAAAAATTAATAAATAACTTTTATTAAAAATTATAATATTTAAAAAAAACATTATAATCTTTAATAAAAAAATTTATTATTTATCAATTTCTTATTATATACTAGTAAACTTACGTTAAAAAAAATCGCATTCTAAACATAGTGATAAAAGTTACATATTTAGAAGCTAATGGTGATGAGCATCAGGTCCTCCAGGACTAAGTCTTTCCTGGTAATGCTGTCCACCTTCTTCCGCAATTGGTTGAATGTGTGTCGAATTGGAGGTTCCTAACATGTTCCTCACCATTGTTGGGTTCAGAGGCCGAGTCTCACCTCCTGCACTTAGAACCAGCACTAAGCAAATGCATCCCAAAAATCTCGTTAACCATGCCATCTCACTATGATCCTTCTTCTATCGATCCAATTAATGTTATTAGCTAAAGAAAGAAAGAAAGAACAAAAGAGTAGTATTGAGGAAAATTGGGTGTTAGTGTAGGAAAAATTAGAGCCAAGCATATGGTATTTATAGTGATTAAATTATATATATACATATTTAATTATTATATGGTATATGGTATGATGTGTATCACTGAAAGTGCGGTGGAGTGTGCTGAGGGATTAAGCTGAATTGGGATCTTGGCTGCCAGCGCCATCCCAACGAGTGAAATTGCTGCAATTTGCCAAAACAAGATGCCTCATCCAATCTACTCTCTCATTCATGTGTCATATCCACTTTCCTAGGCCACCAAAATATGACAAACCAATTAATAGTCAAGTGCATGACGTTGCACCCAGTTCATAAATTTTTAAAGGTTAATGTTGTTTTATATTTAATTCTATTTTTAGTTTTTAATAGTTTTTATCTTTATTATTAATTTTTTTTATATTTTTAATCTTAAAAGTATTAATATGTACAAGTTAGTTTTTTATAATTTGTTGATTTACTTATATTTTAACCTTTTAAACAATTATTTACCTTTTTAAAGTATAAATTTTTAATTTCTAAATATGTCAATTTTATTTATTTTTTATAAAAAATAACTCAAATATAATTAAATTAATATCAAATTATATAGTAAATAACATCATTACTTAATAAAAAATTTTAATAACAAAAATCAACAACTTCTGCATCCTAAATAATACATCAGCTTAATAAAGATTTAGTCCCTCATGTAATAATTTTTAAATAAATAAAATTTTTGTAGGTGACAGCAACCTACTGGATCCTAAATAATAGTTCTCAGTAGATTGGCAATCTGAGTAGATTGCCTTGCTTAGCTTCTGCGTCAGATAAACAAATATTAGCAAATTAAATAATAATTTTTAACATTATTTATCAACGAGTAAAATTTCACGTTTATTTAATCCAACAATAAACAGTATAAACTTAGGTTATTTAATAATAAAGTTAGTACAAAATTTTATTGCATAATATAAATAGTAAAAAATATTAGATAATGTATTGTTAAAATTTTTGTACCATATATAGATCTGCTTGCAAATGAATCTTATTTATTAGGGAAATCTACTTAATATATGACGTAGTGATATGGTAGTTATCCTTTATATCAGCCTTTGTCAGCAAACTGCAAACTGTGTTAAAGAATTCCATTAAGGATAAGAAGTATTCTTATGGATAAGGAAGAAATATGTATCGAACAAAAAGAATTAATTAGGTTTTAATTTGTTCAATAGATTTGTAAGAAGTGATAGCTGCTTTTAATTCAGGTTCAAATGTTAGCTGGACAAATAGCTACAGCATACACTAATATAATATTATCAAATTTATTAACCATTATGTTATGGATATTGATTAAAAAATTAGTAAATAAAAATTTGAAAAATTACAATAGTGATGTATTTTTAATATTAAATGTTAATTTTGATTTTTTTTCTCAAATTTTAGTAAAACTATAAAGTTAATACACTCATAATTTCTCACCTGATTATTAATATTATAAGAAACTTCTTACTTTTTTTAAATTCTTTCCTTATTCAATTAATTACTTACTATATACCATGTCAATTTTCATTGAATTTCTGAAGTTAAAAATAAATAATCATATTATTATGAAAAGAGCTTCCTTTCCGATAAATTTATATTTGATCTTACGGTCAAAAATATGTTGAAAATATTCTATCAGGAAATTGAATTAGTGGCTACCAGTCATACTTTATTATCTGGATCAATAACTAATGATTATAAACATTCACGTTAACATCGGGGATCACCGCCGGATCAAGGGGTGGCCCCTTTCAAAATTATTTTACTAAAATTATATATGGAGATTTTCAATTTTATGTAAAATATAAGTAATTGTGTTTTTATTTATATAATTATGCTAATAAAACCAGGTGTTTTAATTAATAAATATATTTTTAAATATTAACTATGGAAGAGATTGTATTTATTTTGATAAGTTATCTACTTTTACTTGATTTTTAGATCATTTAGTGGGGGATTTAACTTATGAAAAGTAAGTAAAGATTAAGTGAAAAATTATAACTATTAATTAAAAATAAATAAAATATCATTAAAAATATATTGTTTTAACAATTATTTTTTAATAATTATATAAATTAATAATAAAATATATTAAATTTTATTAATATATTATTTAAATTATTATTAAAATATATTTTGAATGATAATTAATGATAATATAGATTTGTTAAAATAAAATTTGATAAAGATTAAAATTATTATTATTTATTCTTTTAAAATTATCATTAAACTTTTTTTATAGTATGTATCATAATAATTTTATAATAAATTTAATTAAAATATATTAATATGTAAAAAAATTTATATTGATGTGTGTGAAAATTAAATTATTTTATAATTTTTATATATTATATTTTAAAATATTATTTATTAACAAATAAAATTTATCAAATATTATAATTATTGTTTTTTAAAACCACAGATATCTATTACCGAAAATAATCTTATTTTAAGTTTGAATAAAATTATTATGGATAATTTTTATTAAATTTTTAATTTAACTACATATTTAAAATTTAAATCTAATATTTCTGATTAAGTTAAATTAATCCCCATAAGATAATGCATGTACTTAGTAATATTAGGATTTTTTTGTTAATATACTCATTGTCAACTAAAAATTAAATTATCAATATAAATATTAAAAATCTAATAACAATACAATTATATTATACTAAGTATATTAATATAAAATTAGTCATTAACCTAATATATTATATTATTAATATAAATTTTAAATATTTATACTAACATTTTAATTTTTATTAAATAAACATACTAATAAAAATTAATTCAATATTTTAGTTAGTGATATATATTAATTTTATTAAAATATAACACTTAAATTTTTAATGAAAAGCTTATCGTTTTCTAGTTTTCCTTCTAAAACACACTTACGGATATGGCCTAAATGTAATATATTAATATAATGAATGCTTTTGCGCTGGTGAATGTAGATTGAGTTGGTGGAACCACGTTAAAGTATTTGTTGTGCGCTTTATATTTTGATAATCCTGTTTGGATAATATTTTTCATCATGTGTTATCATAATCAATGATAGATTTTAATTTTTAATTTACTTTTCAGAAATACTGTGGAGATTTAGAGAGGCACGTGGGAGAAAATTATCAAAGAACCTTGTGGCTGCAACCATACCATCTAAATTTGTGGTGGGGTCATTCAGTGACTAACCTCCCTCCTGCATTGCTAAACAAAGCAACGGCTCCATTTACTACTAATCAAACCAATTATAACAAAATTAATTTAGGATGGAGTTGTTTATTTTTCAAAATAAATTAAATAATCCCGTTATACGAAAGTTTAAGTTTGTACGAGGTTTTGTGTTCAAATTTATTTTTTTTACATTATATTTAAAATATATGATGAATGAAGAAATTTAAATACAAACTTTAAGTTTATACAAAATTCAGAATTTGAATTTCGTCGGATTTCACATTGAAACTAAAATATATGATAAATGAAGGAATTTAAAGGAAAGGTTATGCGAGAAGTAGCTCCTTGAAATTAATATCCGGGAGTTTGGAGACTATTTATGAAATAACCATGATTAGTATAATTAATGAACCCATTTGAGGAGTTGAAGCTTGTGGTGTCTCAGAGATTGGATTAATGTGAATAATTTTGGAAACGACAAATCCCTCTTACATAAGGTTGAGAGCATACATTTGTTATTCTTTTCTAGGGTTGGTCAACTGCACACGATCATGTGTACACCTATAATATAAACTAACTTTATTTTATTTTTTTATGAGCATCTATGAACAAGTGTGTCTATGATCATGCGTGGTACCTGGATAAATTAATGACTAAAGTGTATGTATTTGAGCAAAATATAAAGTAAAATATCACATCCACCACCTAAAATAATAAGGGAGTTTTAAATCCGCGTGTACTTTAGTTGAAACTCACTTTGGTTTTTTATTTGCGCATATATTTTTATGCCATTCATGTTGAAGTTTGTGTTTTTGAAACGCCAAAAACAATTTATTAAAACAAACAATTAGTAGATATGGGTACAAGCTGGACACACTCACATTATAACAATATGACATCTCAAATCTCCTGACTCACTGAAATAAACTAATGACTACAAAAATAACTTTCAAAAGAGTACTTCAAATTGACCATAGCCATTCAAGTAGAAGTTTTTTTTTTTTTTTTTTCTAAAAAAAGTTAAGTTGAAAACAAATAACATGGAACAATGTGCTCATTCCAATCTGAAGGGACTAGCGCACCTGAATTAGCATGAAAATTTTATTATGGAGTGCACCTTATTTATTGTTAACAAGAAGAAGCAACTAGTGAAGATCTCAAGTTTCGAAAATTGGAGGATCGATCCCAAATCTTCATCAGTGGTGCCTTGGATCTGGGCCCATAGGACTAAGACGATTGGGCTTATGTTGAAGTTTGTCCATTCCTTTGAGTCCTGAAACCACTATGAAAATTCCATCACCACCCGATGGAAAATCTGAATTGGTGGCATGGGTTTCAATGGATAAAGGGAGAGGACGCGCTTCAGAAACTACCAGTGACCACAAGATCAAGATAGTGCACAACCACAACCTTGGCATTGTCATCTTATATATATATATATAACAGGAACTTTTGGACTTGAATGATACAGTAAGAGAGGATCTGAGGCAGGGGCTCCGAGTCAGGAAAAACTGTGCATATTTATAGGCCCGATTTGTAATCACAATGAAAATCATATAGTGTTATTATAAATGAAATTAGCCAGTAGGTTAAAAAATTATTTGTGTCTCATTTGCATTTGATCATGCAATGTGAAGGCTTCAAGTCAATTTTTTTTCTCTTTAAATCTCCAATAGTTGACGTTCATGAACTTGGTCATGCTCTTAACTTTTTCCATCTTTATATATATAAATGCTTGAATATATCTTTAAATAAAAAATTGATAAATATATATTAAAAATTTCATATTATCTAGAGATAAAATCAATCATAAATATATAAACATGAAGATAAATTTTATCTTGTAAGTTAATTTTTAGAATTAAGTTAGACTCAAGTCTAATTTAGTAATATATTCTAATGAGATATTATATATCATATCTCAATTTTTTTATTTTTTTTATTTTTATTTTACCGTCTAATACATTTCAAATAACATATATATGACAAACATTTTTCTTTTTTAAATAGGCCACTATGTACCACCGGAAAAGGTGTATATATCTTTCACATAGATCCGTTTCTCCTTTCCTCCAATCTCAGCCACAGACCATGGCTGATGGGCAACCTAAAAATTGGTCACTCAAACAAGTTTTGTCCTTTGTATGTGTACCGATTGTTTTAGGTCACTACCTTTATGTTCATTCGACGTTGGAAAACAACTTGCTTAGGCTATTTCTAATGGACCAACTGCGGCGTACTTTAAACTATTTTAAATACATAATAAAATATTTAAATAGTTTATCTTTTTTGAATTATTGTATAAGCATCAACTGTTACATATAAGCATTCCTTACAGATAAAGAATACTCAAGAGTGTACATTATAACAGTGCCATAGTACAACTTCAACCAAAATGAAAAATCTTGAGTACCCATATATATTGTGACCTTTTAGTTGATAAATATCACAGCAAAAAATATTATTTACGAATAGTTTAACGTTAGTCTGGTTTCTGTTAGTATACGTTTTGCCTATAACCAAAATTGAACTATTAATATAAATATTGTAAGTTTATATTGATAACATATGATATATAATATTGACAGATGATTTTTTAATATAAAACATATAATATATATTATTAATATATTAATTATTAGTATAAATTTTTAAAAATTATTATTTTTTTACACAAGATTATATCAACGAAAGTCATCCCAGCACTTAATTTTTTTTTAGTAAATAATTTTTTTATATTTGCATTTTCTCCTTGATAATTACAAAAATGCTACAGGACTTTTTCGTTCAAGTAGCTGGAAGAAAAGTTAAAAATGAAGAATGTGTATGAATTAACGTCAAAATAAGTTCTTTTTAGAACTTAAAAAGTTATAATTTGATATAGGAAATTTACCTAAGCGCTACTTTTTAAGTAATAAGGAAAGTGTTTAATCTAGCAGATAATGTGCTCCAATAAGCTTTGACGGGCATAATTTACTTATTTATTTATGTATTTACTTAGGGATTTAAAAAAAAATAAATAAAAAATAAATAGTTTTTAATACAAATCCACCAAAGTATAGGAGACAAAACAAAATAGTGAAACATTTTTTTATATATAATTATCAATAAAAAATATATTAATTAAAAATAATTAAATTTACTCATGCTGAGCATGAGTTGTGCCTAGAGATGCCTAATTAGAGTTTATCTAGTGGTCCCTATTGAGGAAAAAAGAGTGAAAATAAGAACAATGTGAGAAGTATGCATTGTAAGTTTAGAAGGCATCTACGAACTACTTAACTATTTTGGGTTGAATCGGTGTTTCATGAAAATGCAAGTCCACTCTTCAATCATGTCAAAGACATGATATTAGTGCTGCTTATCTCTTCCGGAATCCACTGCGTCGTGCAAGGTCCTAACACATTGAAATTAATTCAAATAGTAGTGCTTCATGGCCCGGTATAAAGACCCGGATATTATCTTATTAACATTAATAATTATTGTTGTTCTATTCAGAGCAGAATAAAATTTTATATGAAAAAAAAAAAGTCAATGTTCTAATACTAATCCTAACAAAACCGTCCGATAAATTGATATTTTTATTACCATTTCATGCTACAAGTTTTACTACAATGAGGTAAGGATGAGAGGTAGAGAAAAAGTATTATATACATTATAGTATAATTGATGGTAAAAATAACACATCTTGTGCAGTCACGGGTTTATATATATATATAAGGTTTATATATATATATATATATATATATATATATATATATATATATATATATATATATATATATATATATATATATATATATATATATATATATATATATATATATATATAGTGGAAAAACGAGTATTTTAAATTTTATCTGATTGTTAAGTATATTTATTAATTAAAAAAATATTAAAATTTTTACCGTTAATTTTATATAAATTATGCTAACAATCATTAAAAAAATTATTTTTACTTTTTAAAATAAAAAAATATTTTAAATAAAAATTAAATTATAAAAATAAGAATAAAAAATATAAAGAAAAAAATATAAACACAAATTTAATTATAAAAAGATACAGAAATTTGAATTTTTTAATAATTTTATCCAATTTCATTTTAAATTCTTTTATAAATGATTGAAAATTTTAATTATTAACTATATGTTCTAATTCTATTACTATCAAATTATCATAAAAGTAATATTTTTTTGTTAAATACTACATTTAATAATCATGTAAGGTATGTAATTAAGAGAAACATAAATAATATTTAAACTTGTTAACTTAACAATCAGTTAGAAATTTAGGTTTTCAATTAATCTTCCAAAAATCTTAAATTCGTTTTGTCTCATAATTCGGTTAATTAGACAATGATATGATTATTTATCCTCAATCAACTTAAAAATGAATAAGAGTGGTCAATTCTCATCAATTAATAAAGCATAATAAGATAAACACAATTGAATAAACATATATAATCATTCATAAAGGAGAAAAAAGGTTCAATTGATTACATCATAAATTTTACCAAAACTCCATAAATTGGAGGTTAGTTACACATAATGGATAACAACAAATAAAAACATATTAACCCAACAAAATAAACTGTAATCCTAATCTTAAGAGTATTACAACTCATGATGTGAAATACGTTTTTGCCTCCAAAGTTTTACGAAAGGATATCGAAAGAAGGAATAGAAATGAAAATAAGGAATGACAGATGGAGTAGAGAGGTAGAGAATTGTGTCCTTGGGATGGCGTGGTGTGATTTTTTCCAAGGCGTAACCTCAATTTTTATAGGCATGAGTTGAACTTTCTCTACTGAATTAGGTTGACCTAAGTCATCTCTTGAGCTATTAGGATTTCTTTGAATCATCCACAGTGCCTTAGGGCTAACTAGGATTAGTTTCTATGTCTATAGAGTTAAGTTGAATCATTTTATGCATCATCCAAGGTTGACATGATCGTGCTTAGGTTTACAATTGTGTCGAAAAGTCAAGATACTACAAGGATGCGCTCCAAGTTGGCACAATTATGATCATTATTCAGTACGGTCATGCTTAATTTTTTAGAGTTGTGTCAGAAAACTATGGATGCTGTGAAGGCGTTCTTGAGTCTAGCATGGTTGTGTTGGCTTCTTTTAAGGGAATTTTGGTACTTCCATTGTTCATGTGATGTCAAAAGAAGGAATAAAAATGAAAAATAAGGGAATAAGAGATGGAGTAGAGAAGTAGAGAACTATCTCTAGGATGGTGATGAGAACCAAGAAAGAATAATGATAAAGAAAGAATGAGATAAAAAGAAAGATCTTCTATGACGAGATCAAAAGTAAAAAAGTTAAAGAAGCCTTAAATCAAATAGTCATAATTATGTTTAAGACAATCCAAAATATGAAAGAAAAGAGACAAAACACCTCCATTATGTTCAAAATAAAGATTTAGAAGAGAAAAACTAAGTTTAACTTATTTTAATCCAATCCTTTTTTCATTCTTATTTTGGGTTAGATTTTTATATTTACTCTAGTAATTAATAATATAAGTTTAGTTTATTATGTTAATGAGCTTGACTGTAATAATTATTAAACTTTTTTAGGATTTGTTTACTTTTATTTTACTATATTAGTGGGTTAGACCCTAATAGCTGCTAAACATTTAGGATTATAGTTTTATTATAAATATTTATGTAACTTTTCTTGAGAAACATTTTTTATGATAATAAGAATAAAGATTTTTCCTCTTGAGAGAGATTGTGTATTTCTTAGAATTATTGGAAAAAACTATTTGTTGGATCTTATCAAAAGTTTCTCACACTCTTATGATGATTCTTTATTAAGTGTATCACTCTCATTTTTTCATAGAATTGAGAGTGTTACACTTTTTCCTATTTCTTTTTTTTTTTCATCTTTTACTCTTGAAAGTATCAAAATCCTAATTTTGATTTGTTTATGTTATAATCTTAGTTTTTTATTTAAGTGAACCAATTCATGGAAAGATCTGTTTAATTCACATAAGAAAGTATGGTGTGATTTCTTTTGATACCACCGAAATGTGACACTCTTTGTTATTAACCGTATAAATTGGTTATTCGGATAATCAATACAAAAATATACAATTGTTATTATAATACCTATTTGTTATATAATCATCCATAGATTCATACTTAGTGTATGCTTCTCCATCTTAACAGGAATATTACATTTTTCATTCCACAAGTATAATAAAATACTAACCACACACAAATACATACATACATACATACATACATACATACATATATATATATATATATAAGAGAATGTTTAACACATCACTTATATACATAATTCTCTGGTATTTAAAAATAATGGGATGCAAAATCCTAAAAACCTGATTAGTCATTGAGGATCACTACCACAGCATATATATATATATATATATAATACACAAACATATTATTTAATGTCTTCAAAATAAAAGCTTGTTTTGCTTCCTGTCAATTATTCAATCATAAACACGTATATCCACTTGGGTGTGGAATGACAGTAAAGTCGTGTTCCTCAGTGTAAATAACTGCTACATAGAGTTAAATAGTAACAACAAAACTAAAAGAGGGAGTGAGAATTCTTAAAGTTCTCATTCTAACGTCCTCAAGAGTAGAGTTACTTTTACAATTAACATATACACAAATTAATATAATGTTTATGCTACGTATCAATGCACATGACAGAACCTTCATGTTTTTAGAAAGCTCAAGTCAGTAACAACTATCATTGAGTCTTCTTAAAACTTCGATCTATCTTAGATTTAAATTGTCATGAATATAAGCTCATGTCTAATATCATGGGAAGTTGTTAAGATCCCAAATTTTGATGCAGTCTCTCGCTACAATTTATCAAATCTATTGCACTTCTTCTTAGACCAAAAATTAACGCTCATTTGACAAATCACTAGAAAATTGATTCTTTGATCGTGATAATTCTCGAGACAAGTCACAGTAGCCAAGTTTGCGAAATGTGACGACCTCGACATTTAAGAGCTACCTCACGACCCCTATAGGTCATCACACTCAGCCACTAACCCTCTAGGCTCTTAAACAGTCGACCCCTACTATTTCTTAACATAACAATAATGATTTCCCAGCTTTATTACATTTAATATACATGATGTATGCTTGCAATAAATTCAATACATTCACTCAATGTTGTAGAAATTTGAAGATGTCTCGTAGGCTGAGGCGTGTGATTACACTGCCCTTAAGGATTTGTTCGCACATGGCGTTACCCCCAGGATACGATAACCCTTTCTGAATATTCAGGAACATAACTAGCAGGAAATTTCACGTCTCTGTTTAACCCAGCAGAAATAGTGGTATATATAGAAGATTTTTAAGGCAACCAATAGGCTAGAAATTGAATTCCAATCAGAAATTAAATTCAAAACGGTAAAAAATAAAACTATAATAATTTCTCAACGATCAACTTTTAAAATATAATAACCATTAATGGATAATTAAAATAATTGATTCATGATTTAAATTTAAAATAATTAGTAATAATTCTAAATATCTTAAAATCATAATGATATTTATTTAAATTAATTTGAATATTTAAAATTAAATTAATAATATTAATTTGAATATTTAAAAATATTTTGAAATACACAATTTTTACAACACTTAACACGTCAAACATTCATAGCTTACTTTCTTTTTTACCTTCAAGTCAAATTCCTTTAATGGTTCATAGAAAAATTTCGGTAGATCTTTGTCTATACCTAGACACTTCTTTATCTCTTATAGCATAGGAACCATTAAAAAAAAATTCCATACAAACAATTTTCTTGTTATATACATTCTTCACTAATTAAGGATATAGCCAACGATATATATATATATATATATATATATATATATATTAATCTTTAGTTATCACAATTTACATACAATATAGAATATTTTTATTCAAAAGATTGTTAATTCCATTAATGATCTCTTATTCTAATATTTATGATCCAATTGGGCTCTATGTGATCAAATATGTAATATCTTAATTTAAATTCATCAAAAATATAAGTTATAATATCTGTAATTTAAATTCCATTAGGGAAAGAAGAAGAAAAATATCTGTGTTACAATATTTATTAATGTATTATTATTATTATATATATATATAATTAATATTATTTTATTATTTTTTAAGTTATTCAGATTTGGTTCGATCAAATTTTTGTGTTTGAAAGAGAATTTTGGATTACTTTAAAAATAATAAGAAATTATGTAGGATGGGAAATTTTTATAAAAATTTATTTGGGAAATAATTTGGAAGAGAAAACAAAGTCTATGTGCATTTCGGGTCCAATTAAGCTCCTTATTTTTAAAAAAATTGAAATATTATGAGATAAATTCTAGAAAAAATATTTTAATTAACATAAAATCATTTCTATGTCATAGGAATTTTTTCATAATTTTTCTAATACATTTTCTATGAAATCTTTATCAACGTTTATAAGTCTTAATTGGCTTTGAATGAATGATTTTTAAGATATTTTTTTCTAAAAATTAAATTTATATAAAATTTTTAAAAATTAATTTAAGTAATTTTTTTCAAAAAACCTACTTCAAATTTTCTCTCATTGTATTTATAAAAATTGTACATTTCTTTTGTACTAAATGTACATGAAATTGCTAAATATGTGATTTTTGAAGATTTTCTTTTTTAGGATTAAAATTTATATAAAATCCTATGAAAATATATGAGGCATATCCTCCTTTTTTAGAGGTGTGAATTAGACTTTTTTTACTATGAACCGGGTTGACCTAAATTACCTCTTAAGTCGTTAGGGTTTCTTTAAATCATCCAATGTGTTGTTAGGGCTAACTGTGATCAATTTCTACATCATTAAAGCTAAATTAGATCTTTTTTTGCATAATATAAGATTGACACGATCATGCTCAGGTATGCACAATCATGCCATAAAAATTAAGATGTTGCAAGATTGTGCTCCAAGTCTACATTCCGTGTCAAAAAATCACAAATCCTACGAGAGTGTGCTTGAGTTTAACACGATCATGTTAGCTTCCTCTAAGGACATTTTGATCCTTTTCATTATTTCTTTGCTTTTTTTTTTATATATCTTTTTAAACTTAAAATATGTCTAATTTCTAATTTTCTACTTGTGTGACTATTTTTAAAAAAATAAAAAAATATATAAAATTATAATTAAATAATCATAAATTATACCATAATTATTATAGTTTCTTAAAGATAGATCAACAAAATAATAATTTATTAATAAACTAATAATTTTTTAACTCAAGATTTGTTTAGAAGATTGTATAGTAAAAAAACTTAAATATTAGAGATATAGGTGATTAATAGTAAATTTGCTAATTAGTTTGTATGTTATTAATCGGATTTTCTTGTATTAGTTTTTATTTTTAATAATAAATTTATTTATATATTTTGATTTAGTATCTTATTATCATTTTTCTGTTTATTATTTATTCTCTTTCTTATTTTTTCATCCATTCCATTATATTTTTATTTTAAAAGGAAAAATTTGACCCCTTGAACATGAGAAATATCAATTCTCTAAATAATCTATAAAATAATTATCACAATTCTATTTATTTTTATTTTAAAAGTTTTTTTATGATAATGTTTCACGAGTTACTATGCCTACACGAACAAGTTTTTCAATGTCATTTTAATCTAGTAATTTAAGTTAAAAATACCAGCATAAAGGTCGGACAAAATTTTAAATTTCTTGGCAATAAATTTACATGGCTTATGCATTGTTTCATCTTCTATGTTCAAATAATTTGTTAGTCAATATAGTTATTTAAAAGCAAACAACATCAAACTATATGCTCTCGTTTGAATGTTTAGCAACTACCGTACTTGAATGAGCATTAGTTTATTATTATTATTATTATTATTATTATTATTATTATTATTATTATTATTATTATTATTATTATTATTATTATTATTATTATTAGGAGGGTACATATTAGGGTGTGAACTAAGTCAAATTCAAGTGTATTTAAAAATCTAGTTTTCTTTAAACAAAATGCATATTCAAATTTTGTTAATTTATTAAACAAGATAAATTTAAAATTTAGACCTAACTTGTTGAAAAAAACATTTAATTTAATTTGTTTAACTTAAGTTTAATTGTATTTTTATCCATTTAATTCAAATTATATGCAAACTTTTGCCTTTCAAATTTTTTCCAAACCAATTAAATTTTTTATTTTTTAAATTTTATAATGAAGCAAGTATGATCCTTGCATTGAATTTTTTTTATATAAACTTTTTTTATTTTGGATAAAATTTAACTTTTTTTTCTAAATTTTTAAAAGAAAAATAATTTAATTGTAAAAGTTTTGAATAGTAAATGCAAATTTAGAAACTTTAGCTAGAAAAAATTGATGGAAGACCAAATTTATTAAATTTTGAAAAGAAGATAAAATTAATTAATTCAAAAAATTTATAGGATCAAAATTACATATAATCTAAAATAGAAAGATAAAAAAAATATAATTAATTCTTGACTTTATTTATAACTGTTTTTTAAAATTATCAAATATAATGTTTCCTTTATAAAATTAACACTATGTAATTATAATTTTTAATATTCTTAAAATATTATTGAACAAAATAATCCTAATTTTTAAAATTAACAACAAATTTTAACTAAAATTTTATAAAAGCCATTAGATATTAGCTAAAATGATTTTACTAAATTTATATATATATATATATATATATATAATTGTAAGTGGTAAAAAGAAAAGTTGAAGGAAAATACTGCTATTTGCCGCCTTGAATGCTTCACCATCGTTTAATACGAAGTTTTAAACTAATTTTTTATTTTAATTTTTTATTTATAAATTAAAATAATATTATTTATATATAAACTAATTTTTTATTGATTTGTCGTTAATTTTTTTAAAATAATTTTGTGTTTCAAACAATTTAAAAAATTAATAGTGTAATTAATCCTATCATTCGGTTTAGTCCAATTTTTTAAATTATAAATTAACACCAAACTAATAATATTTAATGTAATTAATGTTTGATTAAGGATGAAAGTGAATAACGCCATATGATACGGATTTACGCCTCAGCTCGTTTAAAGTCTAATTTGACTCGTTTAGTAAATAGATAGATTTAGACCTTTTTAAAAAGTTTTTTTAAATAAACAAGTCAGGCCTATAAAAAAGCCTATTTAGTTTAAACAAAGACCTATTTATATATATATATAATATTTATATTTATTATATTTATTTTAATTAATTATATTTGTATAGTATTTATTTTAATATATTATATTTATATAATATTAATATATTTATATAATTTATTAAAAATTAAAATTTTTAATTGTTAATTTTTAATAAAAGAAATCCTAGATTACTTTCTCCTTATCCTCAAAATAGAATTCTTCCTTTACTGTTTTCGTCCACTTCTACAAGACTACGACTCAAGTTACTCAACCCTTAATCCTAAGGTGCAAGAAAGGTATATTAATTTAATTTTAGAACAAGTTCTCTATATTTTAATTTAATTTTTATTTATATCTAAACTTGTATATGTATGCGTATATGCTACATGCGTGCATTATACTTTTTTGTATATATTATTATATTTGTATATAGTTAGTACTCAATATATATGCTTTAAAATTCTTTAATTTGCAATGACATATAGGTCTTCCAAATGTCTTCTACGTTAGAGAGTAATGAAACTATTGATTCTTCTACTCCTACAAATATCAATGAGATGATTGAAGTTGCGCTTAAGTCAACTTGGAGACAATAGAAATGGAAGTGAAAAAGATACCAATCAAACACAAAATGATTGGATCATTAAGAGGAAGAGACAAAACATCGATAGTTTGGCAAGATTTTGATGAAGTTGAATTGACTGGAGACATAAAGAAAGTTGTTTGCAAGCATTGTAAATGTCTCTTATCTATTGGTGGGAAAGGATCTAGCACTATCCACCTAAAGAGACATTTACAAATTTGTTTACAAAAAAGGATGAATATGAGTTTAGAGAAAAAGCAAGTTGTAATTCTATTTCAATCCTGTGGTGGTTCAAATAATCCATTTATGGGTTCCAGTGTCAAGTATTCTAACGAGAGGATGAGGGAAATAATTGCTACGGCTATCATGGTGCACGAGCATCCTTTTAGCATTGTTGAAGATGATGTTTGGATGTGGGCATTCCAATATGCTAATTGTGATTTTTAAAAAGTTGGTCGTAAAACTATTAAAAATGATTGTTTGGCAATATATGAGGTGGAAAAGAGGTTATTAAAGGCACAACTTAAGAGTGTGAGTAAGATTAGTTTAACTACTGATATGTGGAAATCAAGTCATCATGTAGTTGAATACATGGTTATCACTGGACATTTTGTTGATGCAGGGTGGAAGCTTCAAAAGAGAGTTTTGAGTTTTGTGAAAGTACTTGCCCTTAGGCATGGAGTTGATGTAGCTGATGCAATTTTCAAGTGTTTGAAGGCATGGAGGTTGAAAATAAAGTGTTCTCAATATCTGTTGACAATGCATCTTATAATGATACTTGTATACGAAATCTCAAGGAAAACATATCATTGAGTAGTAAGTTGTTTCTTGGAGGTGCTTTATTTCACGTTAGGTGTTGTGCACACATATTGAATTTACTGGTGCAAGACGGGCTTGGTAAGATTAAGGATATAATTCATAATATTCGTGAGAGTATAAAATACATTAACCACAATGATGCAAGATTAAAAGCTTTTTGTGATGTTGTTGAACAAAAACATCTAAAGGAAAGGAAGTTGGTTATTGATTGTCCAACTAAATGGAATTCCACATTTTACATGTTGTCTATTGCATTAAAATTTAAGAATCCATTTGCAGCCTATGGAGAAAGAGAGCTACATTATAACTACGCACCTTTACCTGAAGAATGGGATAAAGTTGAAAAAATTTGTCAACTTTTGGAGGTGTTCAATCTTGCCACTCATGTAATATTAAGCAGTGAGTATCCCAGTGCTAATTTGTACCTTGCTGAAGTTGGAGGGTGAAGCAAGTAATTGATAACGCAACAGAGGATGGTGATTCATTCATGAGAGAAATGACAACTCCAATGAAAGCAAAGTTTGATAAATATTGGGGAGAATGTAATCTTTTGATGGCTATTTCAAGTGTATTGGATCCTAGGTGCAAATTTCACATTGTAGATATGTGTTTTCCCTTAATTTATAAACCTCGAGAAGTTGCTCAAGAAAATATAAATAAGGTAAAGGTTGCGCTTGAACAATTATATGATGAATATGTGATAATAAATGAACAGGAGTCATATTTTAGAGAAGGTGATAATGGTGGATCTAGTGGCAACAATGACTCAACTTTATCTTCACAAAAAACTTTATTGGTCACTGGATTTAACCAAATAATGAACTTGGTGCGTCAAAAGGAAGCAATTCCTGCAGTTAAATAAGAATTGCATGCATATCTTGATGAAGGTGTTCACATTCCCGATGATAATAACTCTTTTACTTCTTTGGAATGGTAGAGGAGTAATAGTTTGAAATACAAGATTTTATCAAAGATGACTGCAAATATATTAGTTATTCCAATCTCAACTATAGCATCAGAATCAACATTTAGTACTGGAGGTAGAGTCATTGATGAATATCGTTCTAGGCTAAATGAGGAGTCAGTTGAAGTGCTTATCTGTGGTGGTGATTGGCTTCTTCATAAATACAATATGAAAAGAAAATTGAAGGTTTTTTTTTTTTAAATTTTAAATGGTTATTTATTATATATATTTAAATGATTGTTTTAAATTTATCTTTTATTTTAATAACCATTTCTTCTATGTTTTGAAGGTGGACGAACAACTTTAAAAAATCAACTTGAATATTTGATACCTTTAATCAAGAGATCACAAACTTATTATAAGTTTTGTAATTTTATTTTAATGTTGAATTTGAAGGATGACTTTAGTTTTATGTTGGAACTTGGATGTTTTAGAATGATTTATTAACTTTAGGGATTTTTATATTTTAAGAAAATTAAGTATTTTTGTTAATTTTTTTTGGTATTCAATGATCTATTTAATGATCTTTTTATCTTGTATGTTTTTTTTAAATTGATTTATATGTTTTAGGCCTATTTAATAGTCTTTTTATCTTATATGCTTTAAGCTTGTAAACCTTTTTAATTAATCGTCTATACAGGCAGTCAAGTCTATTTATTGGCCTTTTTTAGAATGTAGACTTTTAAACCGGCTCATAGACCTTGTAGGATTTAAATCAGGACTTTAAACATATTAGAAGCCTGACTCAATTTAGCCTACTTTCATCCCTATGACTAATTTATATAATTAAAATTAAAATCATTCATACAAAAGTTTTACATGCAAAGTAATGAAAATTTTATATAAGATTTTGGATTTGAATCTTTTCACTTTTAATACTATATATAAAAAAACTTAAATGGTTTACATATAAATTTATAATTAGTCCAAATATATCCTTTAGTGCACATTATTTGTGGTTAACAACAACAACGAGCATTTTCAGCAAATCTCCATACTGAATCCTGACCTACGAACATTCCATCGATACCTAATGGAAAATCTGATTTGGATGACATCATGTAGGTATGAGATAAATATACGGATAGAATGCAGTATCAAATTATAAGGATAAAAGTGGACAATTATATACGGTTTATATTAATCGGAAACACATTTCAATAAAATTTCCATTAGAACCCGAATCTGATCGAAAACTTGTGTTGTTGCTTGATTGCTTCTTGTTCTATAACTCATCATCATAGCGCACTTTGTTCTACTTTCTCCGTTCCTGTGCTCTGCTTTCTCCATTCCTATGCTCTGTATTTTTTTTTATTTTTTTTTTTGCATTGTTCTATGTTTCGTGTCTTCTTCTGTATTTCATGTTTGGAGCTCATCCGTGTTGACTTTATATTATTGCAATGATATGAAGATATTTTATCACTGTACATGACGTCATGACAAATGAAATTAGCAAATAGATTAAACAAATTGTTTGGTTTCATTTGCATATATATAATCAAGCAATAAATGGTTTCATATCAAATTTTCTCTATCTTTAATTCAGCAATAAATACTTTCATATCAAATTTTTTCTATCTTTAATTCTCCAATAGATGATGTTGATGAACTTTATCATGCTTTAAATTTTGGACATAATTTTAAAGTTTTTAACTTTTTAAATCCCCATTATAGATACCATCACAAAAGGTGTACATATACCTTAGGCAGCTTTTTCCAATCCTAGCCTACGAATTCGTCACGCATGGAAACATGTTTTGGGCCCTTTTTAGGTGTACCTAATGTTTGGGGATTGCTTTTTGCACTCCCAAAATTTTTTTTTGCACCCTCCTTGTGTGAAAAGATAAAAATATCCTTGTTTATTAAATTTTTTTCTTCTTCCTTCTTCCTCCTCCGTCTTCCCCTTCCCGTATTCCTCCTGCTCCTCTTTCTTTTCTTTTTTTTTTTTTTTCTTTCTTATTTTTGTTTCCCATTATTACATCTTCTTCCTTATTAATTGAATCCAGATGTTCTGCTTTGGTGGGAGAAAAAGCTAAGAAAATAAACCTCGGAGAAACGTCGAAAGAGCATCGGAGAAGACGAACGGACTTTGTATTCCGCAAGTTAATTTGCGGAACGTTAAACGCTTTCCGCAAATTAGTTTACGGAATGCATCAGTGTATTCCGTAAATAAACTTGCGGAATGTAATTTTTTTGTTCCGCAAATTAGATTATGGAATGTAAAATGTAACCTTCCGTAAATTAATTTACGGAAAACAAAAAATTACATTCCGCAAATTAATTTACGGAATACATTTTGCATTCCGTAAATTAATTTGCGGAACAGACGAATACTTGCGGAAGAGAAAAAAATTTTGCGGAAGAGATAAAAAGGTGTTAAGGGTAAAATGATAATAAAAAAATTCCAAAAAATTAAAAGGGATGCAAAAAGAAAAAAGGGATGCAAAAAGTCAAGCCCCTAATGTTTTAGGTTGGTCACTCCCACTCATGCCCATTCGACGTTGGAAAACAACTTTTGTTCTATCTTCTGCCGGTTGATTTCCCAAACGAGCTGTTATTGGGCCACATTCAATAGTGTTATAGTGTGTATGTGGCAACAGTACCACAAAGGCTATATATAATACAACTTCCATATCGATCAAGACCAAATACAAAAAAATACAACTTCCACATCTATACTAATGGCAGAACCCTTCCACCAAAGACTGCCATGTAATAATATAATTTCGTGATTCAAAGTTTGTTATTTGTGGGTTCCTGAACCAGAAGGGAAGCTCAAGTTACACTATATTTCAACAATGAAAAATTAATTTGTATTATTTTTATAATTAAAAAAAATAGAAAAAAAAGAGAAGTGTGTGATAAAATAATTAATATGATAGAGTGACATAAAAAAATAATATTGTAAAAGATTATATGAATAATGTATTTTTCAATACACATAGAATGGTAATGGATGAAGTGTTGAAAAACATAAGAGTATGTAATGTATTAATGGTGAAGCGGGTAAGTATCAGTAGGGATGGAAGTATATAAGGTCGTCCGACATAGGTATACGGTTCGGTTCGACTCGTTTAAAACTCGGCTCGTTTAATAAATACATAGGTTCAAACTTGTTAAAAAGTCTTTTTAGATAAACAAGTCAGGATTAGACTTATAAAAAAGCTTTTAATATATTCAAGGGTCTATTTATATTTATATATTATATATTTATATTTATTTTAATATATTATATTTATATAATATTTATTTTATATTTTATTTACATAATATTAACATATATATGTTTTAGGTTTATTTAATGGTCTTTTTATGTTGTAAGTTTTAAGTTTGCAAGTTTTTTTAATTAATTATTTATATAAGCTTTAAGTTTATTTATTGATTTTTTCTGTAATGTAAATTTTTAAATAGGTTTGCAGGTCTATTAAGCTTCAAATCAAAATTTTTAAACAGGTCAAGCTTGAACACTCAAAGTCTAACTCTGCTTGACCTATTTCCATCCCAAATATTGAGTGTCGGCTCTACATATTATTGAGGACGGAAGGGGATATATCTAAATTTAGAAAAAAAAAAAAATCCTTTCCATTTCTTTTTCCTCCTAAACATATTGGATCATAACTTCAAAAGATAGATGATGGGTTAAATTGTTTCTAATTCAAATGATTCTATATTATTTCATTAATTTAAATAATTATTAACGTGCATATATTTTTTTATATTATTTTTATTTCTTTTTTATCTTATCACCTATTATATTTTTTATTTTTTTATTATTTGAATTTATTTTTGATATATTTATTTTAAATGATGGTATATTTATTTTATTTTTTGTTATATTTTTTTATTATTTAATCTATCCTGATTTAAAATTTCTAAAATTTATAAGTCTAGTTAAAAGTTTATGTTAAAAAAAAAGTTAATAGATAGACTTTAAGTTTGTATAAATAATTGATTAAAAAAATTTATAAATTTAAAATTTACAAAATAAAAAACTATTAAATAAACTTAAAATATATATAAAAATATAATATATTAATATTAATAGATCTTTAAAATTAAGCATATATTTTTTTATAAACTTAAACCTAACTTATTTATTTAAAAAGATTTTTTATTTTTAACAAACTTAAATCTATTTATTAATTAAACAAATAGGTTACACGGTCTTCTTCATTTTCACCCCTACAAATAAGTATAAATAAAAGATATTATTTGTAATCTATTTAAAATATATTAGATAAAAATAAAATAAATATAAATAACATTAAAATATATAATAATAATAATTAATATAAATATGATAGTTGAAAGAAAGAATCCCAATAATCATTGATGTAAAGTATTGGATTCTTTCATAACAACTCCATCGAGAAGGTTTCCTTCCCCTACAAAGTCCATAGTGAATTACAGGCATGGTACGTTTTTGCTCCTTATACAGCACTATTCTTAAATAGATAAAGTTTATTGCTCTATTCTTAAATTGCCACTAACTAACATTGGAGTGTTGTTCACCCACCATTGTGGAAGGAATAGAACTGGGAACAACATATATATAATTATGCCAAACACTCCTCCATGACTAAATGCCAAGACAAAGGATATCTTAACCCAATCGTACGTCTAAATCCCAAGTTTTAAAATTGTTTCACCATCCCTTTTGATCTTTGTAACATTGCTAATTAAAGACTTGTAACCCCACACATCATTCTTTTCAACAACTAAAATATATCCATTTGAAGTGCTTGCGGTTGCTGTAATTGTTAATGTTGGTCGGCATTGAATAAAAGACCGACAATTTCGTCCGGTATGAGAACAATGAATATAGTTAACTCATCACTACCCAGAGACATGCATGGATATCATTTTTCAGCTATGGATCTAATTAATCTATAGTTTGAGACATGCAATTGTTAAGTAATGTATCTTCGCTACTACGGGAAGAATACAACATGTCAAGGGAAAATCCACTTTGATAAGATTATATCGTTTATATTATATTCTTTACCTTATCCTCATTATCCTCTGCTTAACTGGCATCAATGTGCCTTTTTATCTTTTTTACACACTCCACATTATCATCATTGACTTTCATATTTTAAGGCACACTTTCATATATTTTTTAGTATTCCACTTAAAACAAATGTGTTCACAGGTTATTATTTTTTGTTTCCTTATGAGATTCCCAATGGTAAGTTTTCCCGCCAATTAATGTATATATATTGGACATTGCTTTTATTTCTATATTACGTTTTACACCATAATTTTTGTATATATCACTGATTTTCATTCAAAATCTAGTGTGAGTGCAGTGGAACCCATGCTTATCCGAAAGAACCATCAAAAGGAGACTAAGGGTATGTTGGAAAGTTATTGAGGCCTCCCAACTGGATAGTTTATCTCCTTTTAAATTATGACATGTTGATTGGTGGGTGTTGAGATTCCTAAATATTCTTTATAGACAAAGGTTATCATGAAGGAAATTAAGTTTTTCTCATTACCTTTTTTTTTAATTATTATTTCAATCTCACATAAATGAAGTGACAGAACCAGATAAAAAGTTTGGTGGAACCAATTACAATCATTTGGTAGAAACCAAAACATGAGTATGAGTGGGTGTGTGTGTATTCGCTACATTTAGATGATCCACATTCCACAAAGGCATTGTAGTACCGCTTGTTCTTCACATCAAGAACTAGAAGCCCCTAATATATAAATGTGGAAAATGATAGGTGCATACCTCCACAATGCATACATTCATGTACGACTCATTTTCTAATCTTAATTTTTTTTATAACCATTAGATTTAGATATATTAGAATAAAATATACAAATATCATTGTATATATACTACCTTCGATTTTAGGAGCGTATAGAATTGGTGTATTTGCTATAACCCAAGTTATTTAAATATGAAAAAGAGCTTCAATAGTCCGAGTAACATTTTGTCTCTATTACCATTTGGATCGATAATTTACGTAATCATCATCGCTGACTGTGATTGCAAATAAAAATTAAAAAAAGGGAAATATATATGTTATTTATTAGGATCAAAGAGATTCATTACAACGTACAAGATCTAACAAAATATTCCTTGGACCTTTTAACAGCTGCTAAACGAAGTCCTTTATTGAAAATTTTGCTTTATTCTCACAACATGGTCCTTTTATGAAAGGCTCCTCTTTTATTTCCATCACCATAAATCGTTACTTGATACTAGCAAAACTTAAACACACTGTGGATCTACCTTCCCCCTTGTCCTCTTCTGAAACAAGTTTATTAGATAAATATAGCAAAATTAGTTTCTGAAATTAAGTTCTTCAAGTTGAAGGACTAAATGAAATTTAATTTCAAAAACTAAATTGACAAATACCGGTAATTTCAAAAATTAATTTGATGTATCAGTGGTTGTTTTAAAGTGATGATGTGCATCTGGGCCTCCGGGACTCACACGATGGGGTCGGTAATAATGGCTCGTTGTTGCATTGCTATTTCTGAACCCAATGCTGTAAGAGACCTTAACGCTTTTGCTTAATGGTTGACGAACTGTGTTGTTGGCTACGTTTCTTCCATCAGATTGTGGATAAAGGTAGTGCTTGATGGTGTTAAGGAAGAGAGAACTTGGAGGGAAATGAGAAGAAAATGGATCATGATTCTTCAGTAGCCGAGTTTCGGATAAGGAGAAGGAAAGTAACAGGAGCAAAGTGCAGAAACAGAAACTTAGTCTCGTCATTTTCCCTTGTGGAGATTTTGAAAAATGTTAGAGAGAGTTGATGTATCCAAGCAACGAAGTAACATGTATATATAGATAAGCCTCATGTGGTTGTTTTCATTATTTTATATTATTGTATAATCCGAGTGGAAGTCCAAGGACATAAAAACATTTATCTGAGTCTGTCGTGCAATTTGTTTTGTATGTTTGTGAGCACTTCCGGCTAATTGTCAAAAGCTTTTATTGTCCTTGTATGATAAATGTGCTAAAAAGATACATTTTGGATGTATCATAAGCAAAGCCAAAATTGTTGTGTTTGATCCTCAACCACATTATTCAACTCCTCAGTGCCAATTTGTTGCCTAATGAGTGTGATGCTATGTCGTATATGAAAAGAAAAAGGCTAGTTTTACTGAGTATCCTCATCTTTCGCCCTGTTGCCTTTCGACCTTTGAAAGAGTGCCAGCATGAGTGATGGCTTTTGTGTGTCAAACTTATTTGGAGCTAATTAACATGAATGCTTGCTTAGCTGTTTAAATTTTGCTTTTCTGGGATGTTTAACATGCATGCTTGCTAATTTACTGCTTTTGTGATTTGGTGGAAAGATTAACTCCCATTCTGAAAGAATTCATGGGTTAATTTGCCTTACAGCCTGAAGCACTCTCATGACTCGCTTTAAATGTCCTCAATGAAAGTTGAGATTTTATAAGTAGACCAAATTTGAAAAACTTCCTTATTAATGCTTTCGTCTATTTCTCTTTATTATAATCATCTTGCTTCAGCCATAGTCCAGAACATTTTGCACCATAAATACACCATATTTTTCAGAAAAATGTTTACGTTAATATCAACGCTGAATTTTCACAACCAAAAATGATTATTTTGTTATTGGAAATAAAAATATTTGCTATACTTTTATATTTAAATATAACAAATGCTTTCTTTTTTTAACTACAAACTTACCAATTTTAACTGCTTAAAATCAATTACAAGGATTAATGTTAACAAAACTGTAATTTTTATAATAGTATTTGGCTTGCTGCTGTATACAATTGGTAACATTGGTATGGGGTGAAATCTTATGTTCGCCTCATTTGATAGATAATGGATCCAGATTATTTAGAGGTTTTCACCAAAGAATAACGGGAAATAAAGTATTTTTACATGATGTTTGTGGAGCCAGAACACGAGATTTAACACGAAGTTGTTTAGCCAAGGGAATAAAAGGGACTATATAGAAGGCGCATTAACTTTTTTTCTCAATACTGTAATCAAAGAAATATTAACACACTATTTGGCACTCTTTTTCAACTCTTTTTTCTATTATTTAGTGAAATTTCATGCTAACCCCATCAATCGATAATGAAGCTAGATTATTTAGGAATTTCACCAAATAACCAAGAGGGTATTTAAAAGACACTGTTAAAGATCTGTTGCTAACATTCTTCGTCCAAAAGTTTACTTGCAAATAACTAGACCCTGAACATGCTAAGTGTACGGAGCTTCCCTCTGTTTCTCGGGACTCGATAGTTTGGAAACAATTTCATATTCAACAAATAATAGCAACAATCTGTTCTTATCCAAGAATTGCGAGATGCTTTCTCCCTTTTCAGCAATTGGACTGACCATGTCTAAGGAAGAAAATCATGCATGATTCTCGTTATCAACGTATAACTTAATAACAGTATAACAAAATTCAGGTTACACTTCGTTTTTCTTTTAATTAGGTAACTCATCGTGGGAACAGAGTCCATATTTTTGCTTTGTACATATAAACCGTTAATTAGCCTCATCATTGATCCTAAAGACCAAAAGTCTTAGTCTAGAATCTTAAAAATCCTGTTGAAGGTTTTGGTTGAAAAAGCTTGTTTCTTTATTGGCTTAAATGTTTTTAAACTCTTATGACTAGTTTGGTTTTAATTTTTTTATAAAAAAAATTAGTTGATTTTAGTTTTCCAAAAATTAAAATAATTTTAAAATAATTTCTGTTACTACTTTGTAATAACGTGATATACATCTAATTATATAATGTGATTAGCCATTTTAAGGTAGCAAATATGTGACATATCTAATACATATCACATCATCAATAAGCGATGATAACTATTTTTGAAACTTCTAAAATTTATGTAAACCAAAACTAACAAAATATTTTTGAAGAAAAAAAACTAAATTTAGCTACATTTAGAAGTACCAAAAATGTCTTACCCTTCTTTTTTTCTTTCTTGCTTTATATTTCCTTTTTGGTACGTAGTTTAAAAATTAAGTTAATCAATGCATAAGATGACAATTAAAGGTCAAAATGGACTTGAGACATGCATCAACACAGACTTTATACAAACTTAAAACCTTAATGGACCAAAGAAATTGACATTTTAATATTTTCTCATCTTAAGGAAAATGGCAAAGGTTAGTCAAGTCCTGAGTCCAGACAACACTGAACGAATACATGTATTCGGTCCTTAAATTCAAATGAACACTAATATCTTGACAAATTTTTGTTGTTCAAAGTATGCATGCATACCGACGAATGCAACAACTTGGACCTGATGATCAAGTTTGAATCCCCTTAGACATCAATTGGGAAGCAAATTTCTGAACCTTCCGAATGTTCACAAAGTCAAGGAAATAACCACCATTAATATCTACAATTAAATGACTAGGAGGAAATGAC
This sequence comes from Canavalia ensiformis, assembly GCA_026541065.1. Lineage (NCBI taxonomy): Eukaryota > Viridiplantae > Streptophyta > Magnoliopsida > Fabales > Fabaceae > Canavalia > Canavalia ensiformis. The sequence goes on from JAMKYM010000214.1 coordinate 194,821, forward strand.
ATAAAAGAATAATGGAAGGATATTTCTTCTTCATAAATGGGATGATTAAGCATCAACAAGTTATTGTCGTTCACAATGGCTCGAACTAATAATTCTTTTGCTTCCTCGTGCTTCTTTTTCAGCATGTTACAAATCTGCCAGAAATTGCATTTAAAAAGAAATCCACAAATTAAATATAATATACATATGTTCAATTCAAAAATACTTGCAACTTGCAAGTGTATAAAATTGCCATTTTGTTAAGAGAGAAATAATTTGGTTTGCTTGCATAAACAACAAACAATAAAATACAGGTAATATCCTTCCTTTCATGCAGCTTGATCAGCCTCAGGCCAACATAGTCATTTGTCCTAATAACATGTATCCTCACGAATTCTAGAATGTGAGATATTACATGCCATTTTACTCAAGAGAAACAAAAAAAAAGCCATTTTTAACTTTTTACACACTGAGCTGAAATTCAAGGTCATCAGAAAATTTGGTATTCAAAATATAGTAACTAAGTTGGTGGAATTGGAATTGAAAGCAGGGGTGATGCTCATCATTGTCTTATATATGTACGTATGTTTGTATGGATATATGTCAGCATTGTCTAACTTTTTCATGCCCTTTACTATTTTCTTGTTGCATTCTACATTTTTTGTTGAAATTGAATTGCTTTTTTATTTGTCCACTCACTGAGCGAAGCATGGGTGTCAGGTGGACTGTTCTAGCAGTACTCCTACAAATACAGTAAACAGAAAGTGTCTACCCTGCAGCATATTTTTTCAGTAACCAAACTCCACAATTTCCTGAATCCTATGAAAGTTCCATGTTTCAAGTCATACCTGATGGCAGAAGGCAACTATTACCATACACTAAATTCTATTTCCAAATGACCAGCAGATTATCTTGTTTTCCAAAATTAGGTCCATTGCTTAAACGTTTTAACCCAGTAAATTGAATAATTCTAACTCAACACTTCTAAATTTCATAGATGACAAAAATGTTTTTATCACTCACATCTTCAAGTTCCTTCATATATGCTTCAGCCTTTTCAACATTGCTGTTATCTTCCATGAGTACAGAATCGGGTATTTCCATTTTTGTCACCTTAATCTCCGATGGGCTTTTAAGTCCAGAGGTTGAATGATTGTAAAGTAAGTTGTTGGGGATATTCTCTATCTGAATTTCAAGGAAGTAAATTCAGATAATACATAAAGAAAAAGAAACTAGTATTGACTATTATCACACTTAAATATCCCCAAGTCTCCTTGCATTCATCACTAAGCAGTAATCATCAAATATAAATACATCAGATAAAATAATCCCCAAGTTTAGATTATGTACCTCTCCAACAACTTCTGAAGATTCCTTAGAATTTCTATAATTGTTAAGAACTGTGTTACTTATCCAGAAGAACCAATAAAAAAGTACAGAATCTATAAAAAATGAGAAAGTAAAACAATTAATTTATTCTTCAAGACCTGCTTTTACTAGGAGACTGAGAGAGGCGCTTTAGGGACCTCAAGGATGTAACATCTGCTTCAGAACCCTGTGGAATTGAGTCTTATAGACGGTCTAAGAATTTCTTTAAGATGATTCTTTTCAACACAAAGGTACTATATATTAGAGTGATATGGTTAAAAAGTTCTTGCAATGCTCTTCATTGTCTTTATCTTCTTTTTTTCCGAAGAAACAAAAAAGATCATTCCATAATGTGAAAGGGTGTGGACCAAGGGTCCAAGGGGAAGAACTATGCTCCAAAAGCACATGGCAGGAGACAATAAATGCAGGCATTTGCAGATATGACATTAAAAAAGGAAAGGAAAAAATTGCTCATTTGTTCCTCTAACTCATTATTCTTTTTTTATCTATTTAAAAGTTCATTTTGGTCGTCTAACTTTTCAACATTCAACAAGTTGGTCCTTTTTTGTTAATTCTCCCTTAATACCGTTCAATTTTTTTTTAAAAAAAATCCCCACCTTCTTCTCCAACAACCACCACCACCATCTCCCCACCTCCACCACCACCATCACCAGCTTCTCCACCTCCTCCTCCTCCATTTCCCCTCTCTTCCTCCTCCTCTACCCCCTTCACAATCAAAAAGTCATCATCCAAATCACCCAACCCACAAATCCACCATCATCATCAAGAAATGTGAAACCATCTAGACAAAACCCCCTATCACCATTACAACAACCCAGGGCCTTGGTCATCCTCACCTCGCCATCAACAATGTTTGTGAATGTGTGTTGAGTTAATGAAAGAGGTGAGGTTGAGGAGGAGGAAAGGAAGAGAGGGGAAATGGAACGATGAGGAAGAGGGAGAGGGAGAGGGAGAGAGGGAAAAATGGAACTTTTAGATGTTTAAGGACCAAAGCAGAAAAAATAAGTTAGGACCAAATGAGTAATTTTGCCAGAAGGAAAACAGAACAAATGCATAAGTTGTGGCCGGTGGGTGTCAAATCATTTGAGTGATGATTTTTCCTTCAGTGATTCAAAAGGAAAAAGGTCCTTAAAGATGTCAAACCTCAATAGTTTTCCTCTTCAAAAATGGGGTTGAAGACTTCTTGTTGTCACCACTGTCAGCCAGATGGTCGTTCTCCGATGCTGTAATACCATGTATCTCCATGCTTTGTCCAGAGCTTACGAAGGAGTTTGTTTCTTTTTGGTGTAAAGAAGTTGTTAGAACCCTGTTAGCTCCAATGTTCCTGAGATAACCAAAAATTCATTTAAAAATTCCCTGCATGATATTAAAGAGAGAAACTAACAGAAGAAGAAAGTATTACACTTAGCACCAAACCTTAAAGTCTTTAAGCTTGAAAGAGTAGGAGTGATCTTGCAAGCTTTATAAGAAGAAAGTTTATTTCCTTCCATGGAAGTGATTCTTGATTTCTCATAGGGCTCCTTGCCTGAAGCTTCAGATTGAGAATTCACAGACATCTGGGTAGTAATTATACCTGTCTTCTCTATTACGCAGGAAGGATTAACTTGAGAACTGCAAAAATCCACAAAGAATGGCAAATTATGCTCCAACGGTAGGATAATCCCAAAGAACTTGTTCAAAGCTTAAAATCTATAACTAAAAACACTCTCTCTCTATGCCCGAGCATTAATGTCCAGAAATCAAGATAACTAAAATGATGTAAATATTGTAGTCCAATAAACTGCATTAAATAGTTAGTAATATTAATTTTTTTACAGAAAAAATCTACAGTAACTGGTCCCCAAAAAGTATCATAAACTAAATAATCCAAGCACTGATTTAAATTTTAATGAACAAATCGGTCTATGGTCATGGTGAAGACCCTAGAAGTGATATATCATGAGAGCTCACATCAAAGAAACATCTTTAGAATTCAATTTTTTTTTACCATAGTGGCAAAAGGCCATGTCCACAAAAATATCAAAGTTAAGAACCACAAACGAGACCATATGGAATGAAAGAAATGCATGGAATGATGTGATATCTTCACATTCTTTCGTCAACTAACTCTTCAGTATTTATTGATCCCATTCTTCAATTACTTTCTTTCCCTCAATCCAGGACATCTAGTATGTGACCTAGCTGAATTGTCATATTGTTCAAGTGAAACTCTTCTGCCTATAGTTAAATAAAACAAAGGCAAATATGGCCAATTTAGTTCTAAGTGCTGCAGGTTAGCAAACCAAGTCAACACTTAACAGCAGCCGCCTTACCTTGACATACTAACATCTTTAGTTGACATGCCAGTTTCTGGAAATGTGGCCTTGTTTTTATTTACTTCTTCACGAAATGATAGCATATTTCTAGCCAACTTGCCTGTACTTGGTATAACATCAGAAACAATGCCCTCCCTGATCATGATCAGAAGTAGCAATCTAACTTCCGCAAAAATATCATTTTATGAAGCTAGGATAAAGTGATTATAAAGTAAGAAACTCCTAGTAGAACCAAAGTCCATGAAGTTACACATTACCTGATATTGCTACTACTTTTAAGATCATCTTTGCTACAAAGCGATGCTGCTGCATCCCTCATCAGTTTGCTGGAACCTCCTAGGGAATCACCCACCAATTTGCTTCCAAGTCTTGAGTCATTGGATCTGAAGTTCTCCCTGTTGAGGGAAATAAATGAAACATTCTCCTATTGAAAGGTCAATAACTATAATTATTATGGCAAACATAATGCACCGTGCTTCGGTGATGGACCCCAGGTGCATGTCAGCATTTCTTTTACTGCCAAAGGAAATTCCCTTTGTCCCAACTGTTGATGAAAGATGTTTTAAAGAACTTTTGTCTTCTGGCATGCCAAACATATTTGACTGCATATCTTGAAGTTTTTTATCTTTCATCAGCATCATTTTATCGACTTCAAGTTTACTGCATCAAATAAGCAAAACTGTGAAAACAGTATATATATATAAAGACTGACCCTGTGTCCTTACTACCTTACAGAATAGCATTTTCAGCAATTCAGCTAATACCCGAAATAAACTAATATTCCTAAAGATGTGATAATAAAAGGATCATAATATTTTGACCTGCTTGCTGGAGCCAAATGACACTCTGAAGTTGTTTTTCTGTTTTCTCTGGTGTCATTGCGGCATGAACTCTTCTTCAAGGCATCAACTTTATTAATATTTTCACAACTCGTATGCCCTTTTTCAGGCTGAGGGTCACTAGTAACTCCTTCTTGGGAGCTGATACCTAGATTAATTGCTTCTCCTACACTGCTATCTGACTTGGTGCCGTGATGCAGAGATGAATGCTCTAATTGTAAGTCTACCCCATCAGAATTTACATATGTTTTATCAATAATGTCTTGTTTATCACCTGAAACATTAACTACTCTTGTTTCAGATGAAAACTTTTTAGTATGCTCATATATTACCTTATTGTTAACCTCTTGTATATCTCCAGAAACATTAATGACTCCTGTCCCAGGTGAAATAACCTTTTCAGGTTGGTCTGAGATAGTGTCCTGCTCTGGATCATTCTGACCTGACTGGGAAGGTGCCATATTGATAACCTGATCAGATTTTAATTTTGTTGACTTTGTCTTCACAGGAATGTCTCTTTCTTGGTCAATTTCTTTTGTACTCTTACATCTACTTATATCTAAAGTTTGATTCTCAATTGCCATGTCAAGATTCCCAGAGGATGAAATTCTGGAAACAGAACCATCCTGTTTGGAAACTAGATTCCCTAGGCTACCATCCGAAGTTTCAACTTTTGAAGTTTCCAGCCTCTTGGATTCAGGAGGTTTCATAGCCATGCTATCATCAGAAGCATGAACACCATCATCATCATTGGTTTTAGGCAATTTAGCACTTTTATCACTTCCTTCTGTAGTAACTCCCTTCTTTCTTGGGTTACTGTTGGAAGTGGTATCTACATTGATTAAGCTTGAATCAAGATTGAAGCTATCCAACCTATACAATAAAAGACACAAAAGTGTAAGGTAGATTTAACCTTAATCACTCAGACTGACGCTGCCGAAACCAAAAATAACATATCTGTGCAATAAATGATTGTTGCCTTGAATATTTTCACCCACTTACTCATTAAAATCAAAGCTGAAATTAAACCCATCTTGTTTCCCTGCTTTTGCACTAGAAACTTCGTTTTTGTCCGTAGACTGTGAAGTCTTTTTGGGTGGGCATGTAAAATCAAGATCCGACATATCCAACTTAAATGATGATATCTTGTCGAACTCACCATCCAGATTAAAATTGATGTCCCTACCAAAGATTATTTGTAAAACAACTATTAGGAACTAGAAACTCACAACTGCATTGCATAAGCATATATGTATATCCCGTTAATCTGTCCCTTAAATGAAATGCTCTTTATATAAATATCACAATCACTATAGATAGGCAGAAAGATAGAAATAATGAACACTTAATTCATTATATCACCCTTCTCCAGTATAAGTGCAAATACTAACCATCAAACCTGTCAAAAATTAAAAACACTTTAAAAAATAATAGCACCTTTGCTATCTAATTTTCATTTTGCATAACCTAAACTCTTAACTTTAGCAAGCTAGGAAGACTTACAGTTTTTCAAAGTCAAATGTCTTTTTCTTGCTTTTAGAAACAGTGTCAAAGTTAAAATCCATTGCATCATCATCCGCCATTGACATGGATTTCCAGGAGGTAAGAAATCCCTTTCCAATATCGTCATCTGTTTGAATTAAAAAATGTAAAGAAAATGGTAATAGTTAGGTAAGATCATTATTGTTGTTTTTAGTCAACCACAAGAAAAAGACGAAAAAAGAAAAGACAATATTTGGAATGCATTCTCACAAATTTACAATAAGTTGCAAGACATCTAAGAATCTGCATCAATACTTAGGATTAAGGAATGCATAATTCTTTTTGAAAAAAAAAATTAAGCACCCCTTAATTATGGTGTGAAGAACTTACATCTTTCAGAAATTATTGGATTCTGCTGAATTTTCTTTTACTTTTGGTCTTATAATATTGTGTTCATTTCAGTTTTCAAGACAATAGAAGATAATTTTTGGTGAGATTTGTTGTAAGAGTATTTCATTTGGAGAAACCAAAGTCCTGATTTCAATCCAAAATGACATCAAATTCAGGGCAGAATAGGGACTTCACCCAAAAGTCTACTAATGAATTGTAATAAATTACTATGCTTCCCTAAATTTTATGAATGATCAACATATACTAATTCCAAAGCAGTGCTAACAAGTAAATACAATAACTAAAAGCACTGAAAAATACAATCTATTCCAAGAGCATCCATTCCATCCTCTCATAATGTTACTTATTTCCATGAAAAGAACTAGAAGGAGTCTACTTGCAATACTCTCTACAGCAGAAGTAAAAATCAATGTAGAGAAAAACCTAGCGACAAATTTTTCTCTTTTGAATCTGCAGGTGAGGATTCCTTGTGCTGTTCTGCCATTCCCTGAGGTTGGCAAAATTTCTGATTCACACCTCAGCTAGGAAAAAACTGCCATATTCAAATTAAAAAGTAGGGAATATCTAACTATAATTCCAACCACCAGCAAAAACAATGTGATCATTATCTATGATAGATGTTTTAAGAGGGAAGAAAAAGAAAAAATTTAATATCAGATCAGTAAGACAAGTCCCTTGGCCAGTGGCCACTGTGGTGACGAAATATCTATGATAGATGGTATCAAGCATCTGCAGAAATAAGCCATGAAAACACATATCACTGATAATTAACGAGAATTAAAGAATACAGAAAATCACAATACCAAATATCCTAGTGAACATATTTCTAACTTAGGATGAGTTTAACAAAAAGGATTGAAGAAGCCAGTATAGGAATCATCTTTGAACATTGTAGAGCACTCTTTCAGCTAATCCTTCTAACTCCTATGTCAGAAATTTGTTCGCAAATAGATCATAAGTTGTAATTCTACCAATAAGATATACGAATATTAATTTGTTATATCTATGATTGTTCCAATAACTGGCATTTGTTGAAAATAAACAGAGGTATATGTATGATTCTTACAATATAGTCCGTTAAAGATAAACAGAATCTGGAAAAAAAAAAATCAAATATGCACGAATCTATGACTGCTCCAATAACCGGCATAAGTTGAACTTCGTAGATAGTATATTTAACAAAAAATTGATAGCAATTGCAATGGAGACATGCGGAAATTTGAGATTCGCAAAGAGATATCTTCAAAACAGGAAAGAAATACGTGACTTACAGATCTGAGAAACCTAGCGGACTCGGCAGAAACGGAAACCGTAAGATGAAAAACTTGAGAGATGATAAGGATTTGCGATTTTCGCAACCGAATGGGAGTGATAATCGATCGCGAGAGGTTTAGTTTGGCTGTGATGAGAAGAGAGACGAGAGAAAATTCACCGTTTGGCTCCAAAGAAAATGAACGTGGAAACTCAGAGAGTGAAGAGGAGGCAATGGAAGTAGACTGTGTATGCATGTGCTGGAATTAGCATTAAATACTAACGGCTTCTAACTCCAAACTTCTGAAAGGCGGGTAACCCTGAGTTATAGAGATGGACTTGGCTAGTTAAACGTGTGTAGCAGGAACAGCAAAAGTCAGGTCAGTGCTACCATAGTACCGTTAACTTGAAATATAAAAAAAAAATAACATTGTCAAAATAAATTATGTTAAAAGTTAAACAATTATTAACATTTGGTTAAAATTTAGAAAAACTCAAGAGAATTTATCTAGTAAATCAAAACTAAAATTATTTACTCATAAAAAAATATCAACACAAACTCATTCTACTTTTAAAAAAAATATGAAAAATTGAGTCTTGACTATTTTATTTTTTCTTCATCCTATTCAAGAACGGATCGAAAAACTAAACAAGGAAGGAGTTGAAAATAAATTTCATTATATGTAATCATATTTTCTTTTATTATGATCAATGTCTTTAAAAAATAATTATCTACTAATTCTATTAGTCTCATTATATGCATAATTATATTAGCAATTTATAAAATTACAGATTTTTATATTTAAAAGTATATACATATATTATTTTTCCAAAAACTTTATAGAAAAGAAGTTGAGAGGCCTACTTTTCCCCTACTTGTTTTTCTTTCGCTCTTCAAGTAAAAATTTGACTCATTTTTAAATAGCTAAAACTTGTTCTTTTCATGATGAAAAGTTTTCAAAAACATTTTTCGTATTTAATTAAAAATAATTAAAATATAACCAAATTGACTTCTCTTTTGTTGAAAAAAAATAAAAAAGAAATCAGTATAAGATGAAAGATAAAAAATAAAATAAATATTAATAAATTATAAAATTAGAATTTTTTTAAAAAATAAAATAATTTAAAATTATTTTTTAGATCATTATATTAAAATTTTGAATATTAAATATATAATGATTTTATTGAGTCTAAACAATTATTTTTATGTATTAGATCTAAAGTATTTAAAGATGAATGATAATACTATGTTATTTTATACTTTGTTTGATAGGATGGAATTAAAGAAACACTATGCAGTATCTCGAATTTCAATCAATTAAATTATTTATTGTGGATTTCATAGAAAAACATTTTCCATTGAAGAAGCATGAAAATACAATGAAAAAAGGACTTTGAATAAAATGAACAATTTTGTCCTTATATAACCATTGTTGAAAATCTAAAAACACCTAACTAGAGGTAGTAAAAGGGAAACACATGACAAAAAGGGTGACCTTCTATGAGAACAAATATATTTAGTTTTTAATACATGGTGTTTGAAAATAACAAACCTCATTTATTAGCTTCTCTATTGTTTAAAGAAAAATGAACCTTATTTGCTTTTAACTTCCTTGTTGTTTGAAGAAAAAAGGAACCATATTTGTTATAATTGATCCAAACTTCATCCAACATCAAAAGTAGAATTGTACAAGGAGGCTTCGGTACATCAGGTGAACTTCTTTTTTTGTTTTTGACTTTCCCCTTATTCATACAATAATATTTTGTGTTGCAAAAATTTTTATGGTCCATTAACGAAAGCATTGTATAACCCAAATAAAAATGTTAGATATTGTCTTATTTATGGAACTTGTAATTAGTTTGCTTGTAGGTCTAGTGTTATAATTTTTAATCTCTATTATATTTTTGTTTTATGTCTAGTATTTGAATTTCAATTGAATAGAAAAATGATTTAATATAAAAGTGACATAAACTATTTTGATGTAGTTGATTGTTTGAAATTTGTTTAATATCCCCATACAAAACAATTATTTTGTCAAGCATGACAAAAAGTTTTGAATATAAATAAAGTTAAACCTTTATAATTAATTTATTATCAATATAATAATAAAAAATAGTTTAAAAAAATATAATTTTTGTTTTTATATGGCACAACGTAATTTTTTCTTAATTATTTTTTTAGCTTTATAAAGTTAAAAAAATTTATTTGAATGTTCTTTGCTTTACTCCTTGATTTTGTAGAGTTGGACTATTGTGTTAAGAGTTTTAGCCTTAAAAAAAAATTATATTGTTCATAATAATTTCATAAGAATGTAATGTTTATTTGGTTCATGTAGCCTTAAAAAAGTTTTATACTGTTCATAATAATTTCATAAGAATGTAATTGTCTATTTGGTTTATTTAGTTGACCTTCTATGTTAGAAAAGAAAGTTTTAATTCTTCTTATTGTTATTTTGTTTTGAATTTTTATTTTGCACAAAGTGTATAGTTTAAAAGGTTAAAAATACAAAAAATCATTATATTAGTAATAAAAAAAATTATTACATTCATAAGTATTTTTTTTAATTAAATTTTCAACTATAAAGATATTATGATAGTTAGTTTATTAAACTTGTAAATAAAATTTAGTCTTATAAGTTAGACTATGCTTAAAAAATATATAAAATAGATTTATTCTTTTAATTTACTCCAATGTAAAAGATTAATGGTTGTTATAATTTTATATCATTAATTGTTTAAAAATATTTTTAATTTATTTATTTTAAATAGTTAATAACTTTAAATAATATACACTAATCCATTTCATATTAAGATAAGTTGGACATCCAAATTTAAATTTTTTTTATAATTATTATTAGTAACGTGTGTATTATGGTGTTAGTCTTATATTTATTTAGTAGTAGAAAATTAAAATAATTAAGCTAAATTTTTATTAAATAAACTTTATTCTATAGTTTCATACTTTATATGATAGATATATTGAAATATAACAATATACCTCTATTTACTTCTATGTATATTAATATAAATTAGTATAATAATAAAAATAATTTATCAATATTTAGTATAAACATAAATATGGTTGGGAATAATTTTGACTAAATGAACTGTGAAGAGTTAATTAATTATTTCGTAAAATCTATTGTTAGAAAGTTGATTTCTTTTGAGTCAAGTTTTCAACTTTCTAGTTTCACTCATTTGACATATGAGTTAGCTAAAACAAATGTATGTATGAGGTTGCTTTATTATGTGTTGTTGTGCATGCAATATATTTTTTGTATTCCATGTCTAGTTTGCATGGTATGTCAAACGACATAGAGTATAAGCATGATAAAATAGTTGGTCCAAGATGTTAAGACATCATATGAATGGGGCCACAAGCTTTTATGCAACTATGTCATAAGATAAGATTAATTGGTATAGTGAAATATTTGCGAAGGGCAACTATCAAAGAGTAAGTTGAAAAATTCCTTCACATTATAGGACATAATGTGAAAATTCGAATTGTGTCTTTCTTTTTTCATCCCCGTGAGACAAACATTTGTCATTTTCATAATGTTCTACAAGTTACGATATCTTTAAAAATTAATTACCTGATTCAACTTATTAGTTTGGATGTTCCATCACAAATATTGAGTAGTGGGACATTCTTTCATTATTTTAAGGTATTTTATATCTATAAAATTGATTCGAGGATGTTTTTTGTTATTATCAAAGTTTATTATGCATTTTTTCCCATGATTAACATGTTAAACAATGTTATGAATATAAGAATTACATAAAAGTTATAAACAAAACATATATTTAAGTAAAAATTCTAAGATCTAATACCTCTAGGTTTCACGGAAGGAAAGATTATCCCATAATGTATATTTATTGCATGTAATATTTAACATAAAATTTACATATATTTTATCTAGATGGAAAGGAACATCTTACTTAAGAATAACAATAGTTTATACCATTAGTGTAAGGTCATTCCAAATAATAAAGTTATTTATAGAACCCATTTCAAAAAAGAAATGCTAAGAACTTACCTGGTAACCAAACTAAATGCAATAGATAATCTTCATCAAATTATGAAATTACTCCTTCCATGTATAACCAACTAAATGCAATAGATAATCTTCATCAAATTATGAAATTACTCCTTCCATATATAACCAACTGTAGAGTTTTACCTTATATAATATATTATTTATAAAAGAAGAATGAAAGTCGAGATTCCATATATAACCAACTGTAGAGTTTTACCTTATATAATATATTATTTATAAAAGAAGAATGAAAGTCGAGAAAAAAAAAGATCAAGTGATGTACTTGTTTGCATCAATTATGAAAATAGAATTGAAGAGAGAATTAAGGGTTGATGGACAAAGCTTTCTCTGATGACAACTTAAACATTGATGCTAATCAATGTTGAAAGTAAAATTCGGGTTAGAAGTTGATGGATGAATCCTTCTATCATGACTTTGGTATGATGTCATTTTGATAAAAGAATATTTTATCTAACATAAAAATATTTATTTTTTTCTATTTAATTTTTTATTAATTCAAACATAAATTAAAATTTTATTTATTTATTTTCTTTCAATTTAACTCAATTCAGACAACTAATTTTTTTTATGTTATTTCTTCCATTTTTTTATTCTTTTCATCCATCTTAACAAAAGGTTAAATACTTGAATAAAAATATTAATGCACTTAAAAAGATATTATAATTAAATTAACATGTATTTCAATAAAATAATAGTATAAAAATAAACTTTTATCAAAATAGAAAGTGCAAGTCCTTGCATTTTGCATGTGATGAACTATAGTTCAAGCTATGGAAGGTATTTCATCCAACTTAGCAACAGAGTCCATAATCATTGAATAATTTAAAACTTTAGATTTAAGCAATATAACTCGAGTGTAATTTTCACTATTAAGCATAAACAAGATTTTAAGATAGTTATAGAAAGTATATATATATATATATATATATATATATATATATATATATATATATATATATATATATATATATATATATATATATATATATATATTTGATGGTATACATATACCTAACACAGTCAGAAATAAGGGATTGTGATTATTCACTATGATCTACATTTTTTTATGGGATTGTAATTATTGCCTGTTATAAACATATTTTTTATTTTTGTTGACACTTGATGGCAAACAATGAATTTTTAAAAATTTATTTTGTCAATGAATTTTTTAACTATATTTTAAAGGTGTATTGTAGTTTTCGTTCTTTAGTTTTATTTTGACTTTTTTAATTTTAAAATGTAGTAAATTTATTCTTTTATTTTTTAATTATTATTTTTATCAAAAATTTTGAAGCGTTTATAATAGTATTAAAATATGAAATAATTTTAAATATTTAGAAATAAGAAATTTTTGTTAAAATTATGTAAAATTTGAGATTAGATTTTAAAGAGAAAAATTTAAAATTTTGTATTTTGAGTCAAATTTAATTTTTCAATTAATGAATTTTAATTATTTTAATTTGTAGAAAGATTAAGTAAAAATAAGAATTATAAAATTATAAAAAATTATGATTGACTAGGTTTGTCAAATTTTAAAAATTAAAAATGTTCAAAAAAAGTTTTAAAAATTAAAATTTTACATATATCAAACTAAAAATTGTACATATATCAAACAAGATAAACAATAAAACACTTAAAACTTATTTTAAAAAAGATATAAATCATTATGGTTACCTAAAAAATTTATCGTGCATAACACATGTAATACGATTGATTTTTATAAATAAAGAAACTGAATTATGTTAAAAAGAAATGTAAGAAACTAAAATTGTATATAACCTAAAATATAATTACGTCTATAAAATATAAGAGAAATAGATTAAAAAAAAAAATAAACACTAAAAATGAATTTTAAATAAATGACTGTATAAAAATAAAATTACAATTAAACTAAAGAATATTATAACTGCATGTTCCAAGTGTTTTTTTTTTTAAAAAAAATTCTCAAAAAAGTTGTTTAATGGAATTACCAATTACTAATTGTTATAAATATAATTATAATGCAAATAAAAGTTTAGTAGTAGACACTGTGTTGGTCTCCTTGGTTTCCCAGCGATCCTTCATTGTTGCCTGAAACTGCCGCTCGTCGTGAATATTTGGTTCTCCTTCACATCGATTTTGATCCCGTCTTTAGGTTTGTTCTTCTCTGTTATCTGCGCTTTATTTTTCTGCAATCACAATTGTCTTGTAGTGTAATAAAGATGGAATCTGTTCGTGTTAGAGTTTGTATCAACAAAACGGCTTTCTCGCTTATGAGTTTGAGGGGTTTTTCTTCACCTGAGTTGTTGGTTCTTTTTGAATAAGAAGAGCCTCTACCAATTTTGGTTTGTTTCGATTAATGAGCCGCTATTGACGTTTCTGTCCCTAAACTCATGTGTTGGGATTTTATTTTATTTTTTTTAATATTGATTTTCTGGTGAGAGGGCCTTTTGATTCAATTCTTTCTTTTCCATTGTGTCATGAATCTAGTTAAGTAGTGCTGTTAGTTTCCCTTACTTCCTGCTCGATCATTGATTTTATCCAAGTGGCATGTCATTCTTGTTTTTTTTTTGGTCACTCTCTCTTGAATCGTAAGCTCTGTGATTCTTGAATGCTATTCTAAATCTCTCTGCTTCTCTCCTATTCCCCTTGACCCCTAATCCGACGTACTCGTCTCTTTGGTTGGATTGCTCTATTGCTTGTTCATGATTCAATAGTTGAAGTTTGAACCCTAATTGCTGCTGCAATTCTTGGTCTGCTTCTATCATCTGTGGTGACTGGTGGTGAATACATACTGATTCTTACTCTGTTATTTACAATTGTATTCATTATTTCTGTTATGCTTCTAAAAATCAGAAAGTATCATACTTCTCCAAAACATTATGGATGCTTGATTTGCTTTTGGTTTTTAGTTTTTAAAAATTATTTTATAACAATTTTCAGAAACTGTTTTAAAAGGGAAGTGAACGGGAGTAAGTGATGAAAAAAGATAATGTAAAAAAGAACATGAATAATAGAAAACCCAAAACAGCTTAAAGCTGTTTTGACTTTTTAGTTTTAAGAAATAGAAAAGAAATATGGTTTTTGAAAATAGATTTTCAGGAACTCCATTCATCAAAAAAATAAGTTTTTTTTTTAATTTTTAAAAATAAAAAAATATTCTAAATAATAGGAAACAAACAAACTCTGTATAAACATGATCAGCATAAGTATATTTAAAAAGAAAAAAATCTTCACTTTCTGCTCATAAGCATCTTGATTGTTCTGTATCATGTTAATGGAAGTTCATTTTAATTGTTGGTACTTGGTAGAGTTTTGCTACAATGTTTAAGATGATGATAGTTAATAATATTATTGTTTGATGTATCATGTTGGTAATAAATTGTTCAATATTTCGCTGCATTATATGCATTTCCTTCATTTTGTGTGCTGGGTGGAATGTCCATGTTCAGATTGGAATGGACGGGCAACATCAGAAGCAGAAAAACAAATACAGTATAATTGTTCCGACATATAATGAGCGTCTCAACATTGGCCTTATTGTTTACCTCATTTTCAAGCACCTTGGGTAATTTCTTCATCTCATGATTACATCTGCTCCCTTGTGGTTACTTTATTTTTTTCTCTATTAATATGAATATAAACTATAAGCTGAGCTTCTGATAGGTATTTTACAATTTGGATATATAGGTGTGTTCCTATGTGTTTAATGTAAACAAATACCAACCAATTTGTAATATGTGGCATCTGTTTCAACCCAAAATAAAAAGCGTGTATAGCAAGAAATTGCATTTTTTGTTGTGTGAAAATTTTAGAAAACTATATCTTATATGCGATCTCTATATATGATCAATCATCTTTATGAATACTTCTATGTGTTGCTCAATTTAGGGATGTTGATTTTGAAATTATTGTTGTGGATGATGGGAGTCCCGATGGTACTCAGGATGTTGTAAAACAACTGCAGCAGGTTTATGGAGAAGATCGGATTGTAAGCATTGACATTTATATATTGAATTTTCTTGTAGAAACTAGCCATCCATGATCTATTCTATTTTTTTTTTTGGGGTCTATCTCACCCCTCTTCACTTCATTTAGAGTAACCATGCTTATTCCTGTGGTTCCAGCTGCTAAGAGCGCGACCTAGGAAACTGGGTTTAGGTATGTTCCTGATACTTGTACTAAATGATTTTGATAAATTAGCTTTTGATGCAATTAATTTGCAGGAACTGCTTATATTCATGGCATGAAGCATGCATCTGGAAATTTTGTTGTCATCATGGATGCTGATCTATCACACCATGTAAGTTATGTTGTTCAAATGTAGATGATAGTTTGCATTTTTGAAGAATGATTAAAAGCCTGTTTGTTTTACCATACAATTATAATGCTTGCACTTTCCAATGCAAAATAACACAGCCTGATGCAATTTTTTTCAGAGGAAAATTTTTAATTGGTCATAAACTGTTTCCAGCCATATATAAACAGTTATAAATTTGATAGGGAATAAAAAAAATTAATAGTTGGATGAACTACTTTTTCAGATTTTTAGTTTAGAGAATTTATTAATTGCAGAATAATATTTTTTCTTATTTATTTATTTATTTATTTTTCTTTGTCTGATGTATTTAGTTCTTCTGCAGCCAAAATATTTGCCAAGCTTCATTAGGTAAAGAAAGCTTTGAATGATTCATTTCTTGTTTTCTTGTTACCTGCCATGATTTAATCTCTTCCTTTTGCATTTCAGAAAGCAATTGGAAACTGGTGCTGATATAGTGACAGGGACTCGTTATGTTAAAGGTGGTGGTGTGCATGGATGGAATCTTATGCGCAAACTAACTAGCAGAGGAGCAAATGTTCTTGCACAAACACTTTTATGGCCTGGTGTCTCAGATTTGACGGGATCTTTTAGGTATAAAGCTTGATAATTGGTATTAGGCTATTAGCAGTTGGTGAGTATTGGTTGCTTCCCTGTTGCCTGGTTTGAGAGTGATGTACTGTTGTTCTTTGTAGACTTTACAGGAAATCAGTGCTTGAAGATATCATCAGTTGCTGTGTTAGTAAGGGATATGTCTTTCAAATGGAGATGATAGTGCGAGCATCCAGAAAAGGGTACCATATTGAAGAGGTACAGTTGCTTAATTCACAATGCTTGTACTTAATGTTAACCTGGTTGTTATGCTGACTTTATAGATCTTGAGTTAGATATGTGATAGCATTGATCATTAAACTATGTGCATGTCATTTGTACTTGTCTTGACTCTTGATATAACTAGCATAATTTCTTTTGATATATAACTTGTACTTTTTGTTCTTGAACATGTCAATTGAACAATGAAACATGCCATTTTTAAAACTATACGGGACTATGATTTATAATTGGCTACAGTTTACAAGTGTTTATTGGTGGATCCTAAAACTAGGTGTTTCCAAATGCATATACACCCTAATCATGTGGCTTTGGTTGGCCTTGGAATTGTCTTAAACTGGATTCGGTAATGGGTGATGATATACATATGCTTTGTATGTTTAGGCAACCAGCACATGTTATCCATGCAGGCATGTGAGTTCCATATATTGGATCTAAGATGTAATTTTGGCTTTGTTATATGAACATTTTGCAAATTACCTATTTTATTAGGATGTTGATCTTTCCATAGATTACTGAATGATCCCTAAGATTGGGTGTTTTGTTTGACATATAACTAGTCATGAAATATGCATTTGTTATTAGCATTGCAAATTTGAGTGACAAGCATACCTCTACAGTTGTGTGCTTTGTAAACTGTTTGAAATGGTAATTTGCTAAACATAGGAATTTGGATTGTCCCTATTCCTTTCTATTGTTCTCAATGTATATCTTTCTAGAACTATGATATTTGCTTGTCATTGGGCTCATGCATGGCTGGTAGTTGATTACAAAGAAGTTTTTATGCGTTTGAGTAGATAAAAATACGATGTTCTAAACTTTAATACTTGATTGATTGATTCTACATATGCATTTCTCTCACGAGGGAAATTTTAATGCTTGTTAGTTACGTTGTGTTATTTAATGCGCTTCTGCAGGTCTACCTCTTTCCCCTCCTTTTTGTGTTTGCTACACCTTCACCTTCTCAAAATTTTTAATATAATTACCCTGTTCAATACTTATCACCCTGTTAATTTTTCACTTTATAGCTGACTTAAGATTCAAATGTGTACAGGTCCCAATTACGTTTGTTGATAGAGTGTTTGGAAGTTCAAAGCTTGGTGGATCAGAGATTGTCGAATACCTGAAAGGCCTAGCGTATCTTTTGGTGACAACGTAAAAAGACAAATCATACAACTCATACATGTCTTACAGTTTGGGAATAAAACCGAATATAGATTTTGTTCTTCAATTACCTATTTTTTGAGAACCTTGGCTGTTTGAATCTCCAATTGCCGTTTAAATTTAGCACAAAGCATCTGTATGGTTCTGTGTTTAAAACTGAGTGATCCTTGATAATTAAGTTTCTAGTTTTGCTGAAGTTGTGACTTATGCTGAGCTCGTCTCTAGTTTTTGTTCCTTCTAGTCGCCAAACCAATCATATTTAACCATTCTAAGATGGAAATACAGGCATTCGGTATTAGAGATCTCTTGAAAACAGGAAATTTTAGGACAAACCTGAACCATAGGTCATTGAGAAGCTGGATTTTCCAACATAAGGGTTGAAAAGGTTTTGGATTAACGAGCCACCTTCTTAGTTGGCAGCAGTGGGTTGATACCTTTTGCCACATTTTGTTCTAAATGCCAAATTTTCATGAGTGTTGCTGCGTGTTAAATAATATTTTATTTATTAATTTATTTTTTAATAAACTTGTTAGAAATATTCATCGGTGGTCGATTGCACTGAAATATGTTACGACATTGGACGAATTTTACTTATAAGAATATATTAGAAATCCATGATTCGTAAAAAAATTGATTCAGCTGTAACTAATCCACTCAATTTAAAGGGCAAACAAAGAGGCATTTTCAGGATGACTTATAATACAAGAACATATTAGAAATGCATAACTCGTAAAAATTTGGAAATATTTGTATCATGCGATGACTGAAAGCAGAAAGGATAAAATATTGTTCTTTTTCAGAAGAGAAATATTATTTGTACTATAAATCTATATAATAATAATAATAATAATAATAATAATAATAAAAAAAGTAAACGAAGTGTAAAATGTAACATAATATGATGAAGAGAAATAGAAAAAAATGTTCTATAAATTATTGTATAAAATATCTTTCTAAAATCAATAAACATTTGGAACGTATAAACTACCCCATCAATATGAGATTGCAAGGAAGATTACAAGAATCAAGGGAAATATTTTTTTCAGCAAATGGTCCATACCATCTTTACAAAATTTTAGAAAAGCAAGACAGGAGTAAGGAGTAATGACTAAAAGCAGGAGAGACGAGAAAGAGATGCGACTAAAATAGTGATGATGTCGGTCTTCTTATCCCAAATCTTGCATAATGCATACCAAGCTAAGTGATTTGTATGTGAATAAAATAAAACACGAATGCACGCTAAAGAAGAAGCTGCAGCTGCTGCATACAAATAATGGCGTCTTGGTTGGGAACTCCTTCTATGACCCTCTTGCCTTCACGATGTCGCTCTTCTTCCCCTTCCTTTCACGCACTCTCTCTATCCACAGGTACGTCGTCTAACAAAAAAAGTTCAATTTTTATTGTTTTTAACCGCCATTGGAACCTTTGTTTCGCCCTTTCCTTTGTTTTGGCGGGTTTGCGACACACCCATTTTGTATCTGATATATCTCTGGGATAAAGCTATGAACTTTTCTGGTTTTGGGGGTGTTTTAAACGGAAATGAAATGTGGGGGCTGCTGGTACTGTGTAACTGTTCTCAACTATGTTGAATGGTGTTTGTGGCTTTGCAGGGCAGATATTTGGTCGCAAGTTTTGTGGGTTTCATGGCGTCAAGGGAAGGTCTCAGTTCCCATTTGCCAGTGTTGCCACTGAAGTTAACTCCGCAGAACAGGTAGGTAAGGGATGTTCCAGACTTGAGGTCAGAATTTCTTCCAGCGTTTTCCCCTTTGCCAGCATTTCACAGGGCATTTTTTATCAAGGGAAACTAAATGATAGTATAGTATAAGGTACTGGCTTTTAGGTTAAGTTTTGATGCGGATTGGGTTCAAAGAGCAAACTATGGTTGCACTCTAGATTTTGTTGGAGAACAATCCATGTTCAATGGGTCATTGAACATCTGCAATGAATTTTTGCAAAAGCATAGATTGAAGACATGCTTTTTTGGACCGTATAGAGAGATATTTTGTATCTTAGTTTCTCTTAAACTTGCACATTTAGGGCGTGATTTGATAGAGACGAAATGTCAAATGAAGAAAAGGTTAGGGCTTAAGTTGTAGTATACGAATACCTTGAAACGCTGTTAGGTTTTACTCAACCGCTTTTCACGTTGCCATTTTTGGCTCCTGTCATTCTCAACCTTGGCAATATAAAATTTGGCCTTTGCAACATTTGTTTTTGGTTTCCTGTTTTGATAACAATAACATCTCAACTCTGTAAACTTAATCCAGGCTCAGAAGATTGCTTTTAAAGAAAGCCAGAGGCCAGTGTACCCGTTTTCTGCTATAGTTGGACAGGATGAGATGAAGCTTTGCCTTATCCTAAACGTGATTGATCCTAAGATTGGAGGTGTAATGATCATGGGGGATAGGGGAACAGGGAAATCTACAACTGTTAGGTCACTAGTTGATTTGCTTCCTGCAATCAAGGTTGTTGCTGGTGACCCATATAATTCAGATCCAGAAGATCCAGAATTCATGGGTATTGAAGTGCGAGAGCGGGTGTCAAAAGGAGAGCAAATCCAGATTGTCTTCTCCAAAATTAACATGGTGGATTTGCCATTGGGAGCTACAGAAGATAGAGTCTGTGGGACAATTGACATTGAAAAGGCCCTCACAGAGGGTGTAAAGGCATTTGAGCCAGGCCTACTGGCTAAAGCTAATAGGGGAATTCTATATGTTGATGAAGTTAATCTTTTGGATGATCACTTAGTTGATGTCTTATTGGATTCCGCCGCATCAGGTTGGAACACAGTGGAGAGAGAGGGTATTTCAATCTCTCATCCTGCTAGGTTTATACTAATTGGTTCAGGCAATCCTGAAGAAGGGGAACTCAGGCCACAGCTGCTGGATAGGTTTGGAATGCATGCTCAAGTAGGTACTGTAAGGGATGCTGAATTAAGAGTGAAGATTGTGGAGGAGAGAGCTCGTTTTGACAAAAACCCGAAGGAGTTTCGAGATTCTTACAAGGCAGAGCAGGAAAAGCTCCAGCAACAAATTGCCTCAGCTAGGAGTTATCTTTCTTCTGTTAAAATTGATCATGATCTCAAGGTAAAAATCTCCAAGGTTTGTGCAGAGTTGAATGTGGATGGATTAAGAGGAGACATAGTTTCAAACAGAGCTGCAAAAGCTCTTGCTGCCCTCAAAGGAAGAGACAAAGTAAGTGCAGATGATATTGCTACTGTCATCCCTAATTGCTTGAGGCACCGTCTTCGAAAGGATCCCCTGGAATCAATAGACTCAGGTTTACTTGTCATTGAAAAATTTTATGAGGTTTTCAGCTGAGCATGGTATAACATGGACTGTTTACTCTAGTATTTATTCAACATGTTACCACTTATTTTCCACTTCTACCTTTCTGTGGGGATTTTCATTGTCCTTGAATTTAACATGGGCAAGATTCATAAATCCCATATACAAATAAAATTTCAGGCCTTTCTGTTTACGGTGTTAGGGTCTTTCTATGGCTTCTTCTGAGTTTGTAACCAAGGAGAGTGATAGGTTAGAGGTACTTCCCCAAGATTTCTAGACCAAAGTGGTGGCTAACGATAGTGACGAGGGAAATCAAATCAGCTCGAGTGGCCTTGTTATCTTTATTAGCCATGAAATTTAGTTCATGAAAAAAAATTAGTATTTTGCTAAAATGTTACTCCCTTTGTCTTTTATATTTGTCCTTTTGGAAGAAAATTTTTGTTTCTATCTATTTATCTTTTAAAATTACAAGATAGGAGTAATTACTAGAAGTGTTTTGAAGTTCAAATCGAACGGGTAAAAAATCAAGAAATCAGAACAAAATGATGAACTAATAAAAAATTAATTTATATAAAATAACATCATTTTAATAAATTTTTTTGCAAAAAAGAAAAGAAAACTGGAATTATGCTATATTTATTTAATCTTAGATATATGAATTGAATTTATAAATTTAAAATGGTATGTAATTTTTAATTTTTAATCATATAAAATTGTTATTATATTATTATATTTTTAATATATTTTATATTATAATTTTTTAATTTTCTAATTAATACTAATCTGGTTATAGTATGATCATGATTAAATTATTAAATTTGAAATCAAATAATATGAATTTGGATACATTTTACATGATCAAGTTAATTATATATAAAAAAATATTTAACTTCAATCCTTTAACTTAAAGAAAAGATTTTTTTAAGAAAAATAAGGATAAAAAGATATCACATAAGTGAATGTATTAAAAGAAACACATAATTTATTATGAATTTATTTACACAAACTTAAATATTTTCACAAAAATATCATAAAATTTAAAAAGATATATTATTTATTTTATTAAATTTTAATTAATTGATTTTCATTTTGTTAGGATTTATTTAAATTATTTAATTAATATTTGCTTAGATCTAATTAGATATATGTTGAGAATTTAATTTATATTATAAATAGATTTTATTAGAATTAAATCATACTAATATAGATAGTTCTTTTATGTGTAAAGAAAGATATATCAAAGTTTCTATTTAACTAAATAAGATTTTATTTTTTTTGTAAAATCTTATCTTGTTAATTTTTTTATAAGGTTGATGATTTAAATTCATCAAAGCATTCCCTTTATCCTTCAATCTAGGTGCATTATTGTGTGGATAGATTATCTCGTAATCATGGTTAGACAAAAAGTCAAGTAATAGATTATATTTTATACAACACTACTTGACTATTTGCTCCTACGATATTGTTAAGTTTTTTATTTTTATTTTTTTTTATTTTTATTTTATTAATCTATGTCACAAAAATCAAAGTGACACAATTGATATTTTATACTTATTTTTATAAAAAAGTATATTAAAAAAAGAATTGTGAAAAAATTATGAAAAAAAAGATAAAACAAAGTTTACTAATGACAGGAAATTAAGAGAGAACAAATACTAAATGTTCTCTAAATATAAGCATTAATGAATCAATTTGAAAAGTCGTTAGATGGATTAGAGAAAGCTCATGAACATATAAATCATACGGAGGATTGTGTTGTGTAATATAATCAAATCCATCAAAGATAAGATGATCGATTTGATGTTGACTCAGAGAGCATCAAGATGAGATGAATGAAGAACAGTAAAGTAGGACAAGATTTAAGCAAAATAATTTAAGGAAATATAGAGATAGAAAAAATTATATTAATGACATTAAGATGAAAGTTTCCTCATTCTAAGGAAAAATTATCCAAATACATGTTTAGAATAAAAGATGTGAGTAGAACAAATTTTTTCATGTCATAACGATTCTGAAAGTAAAGAGGTAAAACTTGTAACTTTTGAATTTTCTAATTATGCTCTTGTGTGGTGGGTTCAAATGAAAAAAGAAAGATTGATATGGTGTGCCACATTGGAAAAGATGAAAATAATTATGAGAAATTGATTCGTTTTATCCTATTATCATAAAGAACTTTCCAACAAGCTGCAACATCTCACTCAAGGATCAAAAAATATAGATGAGTATCATAAAAAAATTAAGAATACCATGATTGGAGCCAATATAATGAAGGACAGAAAAAATCATAGGGTGTTTCGTGTGTGAACTTAATCATGATATAGCTAATGTGGTGGGATGTATCATTATGTCAAGTTTTAAGAAACAGTACATCAAGTCATCAAGGTAGAACAACAACTCAAAAGAAGATATAACATGAGAAGTTTCAATTCAATTTTCTTTAACTCATGGAAGAGTCGTTCAAAGCATGATATCCCTTTAGCTTTACATTATAAAGAGGTTGATAAAAAAAAGATAAATTTGATATTTATTCAAGAAAAATTCAACTTGAGTCTAATCCTTAATAATTGGGATATAAGTTGTTTCAATACCAAGGAAGAAAATATATTTCTAGTGAATGTCCAAATAAGCGCACCATGCTCGTTACACCAATGGAGATTGAGAGACTAAAGAGAAGTGTCAGAAGAGGAAGAAGAGAAGAGGAAAAAGTGTCAATTAGTGTTGATGATAAAGGTGTTGAAGAAGGAGAACTTTTGGTGACTAGAAGAATGTTCAACATTCAAATAGGAAAGAAAGAGAACCAACAAAGGAGAACTTATTCTACAGATACTACCTAATCTAGAACAAGATATGCAGTATAATCATTAATGATGGAAATTATAGCAATGTGACAAGATTAGTGAAACCTTGTCTGATCAATATTTTGTATGAGGTTGGTAATTCAAATTCTTTCAATTCATACTTCAATCTAGATGCGTCGTAAATTTATTATTTTATATTCATAGTTGAAATAGAAACCTAAGTAACAGATCACATTTTATATAAAATTGGTAAACTATTTCACATTTTATATAACATCGGTAAACTATTTGCTCTAATCAAATCATTGAAGTTTTTATTTTATTTTTTTATTAACCTACATCATAAAAATCTGAACGTCCCAATAAATTCTTATCACCCATGCTTTAATTGATTCAATGATCATTAGTTTTAAAAATCATGATTATTACTATCTTTACTATAATTTCATGAACAAAGGAAAAATTATATATAAAATATCATAATATTAAATGAGAGAACTGAAGAATATATTAGGAAATTATATATAATTTTGACATAAATAAAGAATTTAATTATTTCTTAATTTGAATGCTATGATCTTAAATGATAGATAAAAGAATCGGAAGAAAAAACATTTTTAAATGAAACAATTTGTCCATACATCTAAATATAAGATGATACACCAAAACAAATTATCTAAAAAGATATTTTTGCATATGCTTACATGAACCCCACGTCTGTCACTGAAAAAGTTTTCCCATGTACTGTGTGGTGCATATCAGCAAGGCCTATGCATTAGTCATGTAAGATGACTATAAGTGTAGAGACAATTCTGTTCAAACAATGATTTGAAAAATAAACTGTATTCAGGTAGGCCTTCCAAGTTCCAACACTAACTCAGCAGTAGTAGTATGCCACGTGGTTCCTCTCTTAAATTACAAAAAAATTCAACATCCTTCTCATATATGAGCACTCATCACCGAGGTCAGAGACAATACGTGAAAAGGCCACAATATTTTTATGTCATGGCCCTGCCACACTTGAAATAATTTTGTGAAGGACAAAGGTCAAATGACCCAAAGAACTGAGGTAAAGTTACTGGTCAGCAAATGCTTCTAGGACTCGTTGCTATGGATGCTAGATCTATAGATATTTTTGCAAATGAAGAACAAAATACAATCAATACACATTCAACTCAACGCATTACAGTATCTTTGGATACAGCCTGTGGAAACTTGAATTTAGGATTTTGCTCCATAAAAGCTGGTGGCCGTTGGTACAAAACTGATGCAGCCCTAATCAAGATCCCAGCAGTTAAACCCCATATGACATATTTTTTATGCTCAACGTTGTAGTCAAAGTAATGTATCAAATACTTCTCTCCCATCCACTCCCTCTCCTCTTCACTCCGATTTTCATCCTGGTTAAAGTAATCATATCAGAAACAACCTCTAGATTAATATAAAGAATTAAGATGACATGAATTTAAAATAGAACTAAACATGACCATGGACCTTGAGAAACATTTCCAAAGGTGCGTCAAATACTGCTTCCACTTCAGCAGGATTCAGAACAGGTTTGAATGCTTTCTTGTCACGAAGTATGCCAATGACCGGAACTACTCTTAGGAGGTGCTACATATGAAACAGTGATAGGTTAAAAGTACTGCTAACATTTCCCATTTCAACCCTTGAAATATGATGCAGAGGAGAAATATAGTAACAAAAAAAGTGTTCCAAACTATCTAACGTATGGGAATCTAAACATCAATGCCATCAATACAAATGAGATGATAGACACGGCTAGAGTTTTTATTTATTTGTTTGAATTACAGAAATGTGTAACAGTTTTGAATCTCTGGTGATAACCCCCATCAAGTATATGTCCAATCATTTCCTCAAATTGATTCATCATATTCCAATTATTGCTAAATGCTAATAACAACTTATTTCCATGCAATTTTGTCAAAGAGAATCAAACAAAGAAAATAATATTACTCAAACTTTTGAACATTTAGTAATGCTGTTATCGTCATAAATGTATAGTGTCATTCTAATGGGCAACATATACATTTTCATCTCTGCTTATCCTGAGCTCTAATAATCTCTACTGTTAATTTATATGTATAAAATTCTTTTACTTAAAGCATCATCTAAATATTAAAGAATAAGAAATCAAGAACTAAGAAGATAATGAAGAACCCCAGGCCATTTTGTTGTAGCATTTGCTTAGTTGCTGAGAAGGCATTGAAAATCTGTACCCAGTTCAATGACCTGCAATGATACATGACTTTCAGGCTTTCCCAAATAGTGGCGCACTATATCTTGGTGATTCTCTTCAATAGGGAATAAAGGCTAAAACGACTCACTGAATTTAATATTTCTCAATTCTTGTATCCATAATTAATCACATATGGACACTGAGGAGAGTTAATCAATCTGTTCTCGTCGAATACAAAACCCTTGGATTATTAACAAAAGGTATGTATCTGATTACTCGGATCAAACCCTCTCCAGTACTCAACAGATATGTGCAGTTAATGAAACGATTATCATCCAAGACAACAATCACAATTTATTAACAATATTCTCAGTACCTCAACTGCATTTCAATTCTGTGGATAGTGAATTTGAGCTCATTTAAAATCTTCAAGAAATGCACCAGTAATATTCAAAGTTGAAGTTCTGCTTTCAGAGATTTTTTCTATCAAAATCACTCATCATAACCCTCCACCTCTTATCTTATCACAACTCATTATCTATTGGCCACTTACACATACAAACCCCTTTATGAATCTTACAGGAAATGATGATTTAAGTTTCACTTAAAGGATGCTTCAAAAATAAACTAGACAACTTTAGTTTCACTGACCACCCGAAATCAACATCTTCCATCACAAAAGTATTTCATTTTCACGAACCAACCATCACAGAAATAATCTTTACAAATGTGCAAATTCTACAGCAAAATTCCTAATAACACATAATTGTAGAACACTAAATTTTGCTTTCATCCACAACCAAGCCAGGATAGAGATCAATCTAAAGCTATACCACCAATTACATTATCAAGTGAAGTATCAAACAGAACACATACCTTAGACAAGAATGGTTCAAGAACAGTAACAACATCAACAAGTTCTGGGTCTAACCCAATTTCCTCCTTTGCTTCTCTTTTTGCTGTGTCCCCATCATCCTTATCCCCCTCCTCCGCTTTCCCTCCAGGCAAGGCCACATCACCTACAAAAACAACATATCAAACACACACAACACAATCCTCAATTCATTCCCTCATAATTCACAGAACCTAAATTGCAATTATTCTTAAAAAATAAAACTTGAAACTAAATTGGTACAAATTCTCCTACACTTGAAACTAGTTAGAAATTGGACTAACCCGGGTGAGTAGAGAGCTTGGAAGAGCGCTTAGTGAGTATGACCCTTATATCCCCATCATCCCCTTCAAAGAGGCAGATCAAAACAGCAGCCTTTTTTGGGTCTGAATTTTGTGGGTCTTGAGCAATTGGGGTGGCTGATTCGGGAAAACCCACTTGGGAAACAACCTTGCCACCATTCTCTTCAATGCTCTGCTCCACAATATCATCAGGGAAAGGTGGTGCCTTGTACTGGCGAAGGTGCTGTGCCAAGGCCAAAAGCCTCGGTGATCCTGCAATCTTGGCGTTGGAAGAAGAATCCATGAATTTGGATATACACGCTCTGGGTACTAAGGATCTTATTGTTGTTAATGTTCTCAGAATGGAAACCATGTGTGGGACAGTAAAAAAATACCAACCCACAACATCAATTATGTTGTATGTTAAACTTCTTTTTTTCGGAAATTAATGAAAGCTTGACCAGGGAATTTGTGTCTGGATTAGCTTAATATGAATCAAAACATTATACAATTAATTAAGGAATTTTTGTAATCTCTCTTCAGAAGTAAATATTAAAAAGATTAATAAATAATAAGTTTTTATTAAAAATTATATTTAATATTATTAATATATTAATTAATTTTTTAATATGTATTCAAGAATACATAATAAAAAACTGTTAATTAAAGTATTTTGTGAAATTTATTTTTGTAGAAAGGAATTTTTCTAAAAAAAAAAATCGTCGTGATATTTAGGAAAGATTAAATAAGTTGATAGGCTGATGGTAGTTGGCTGGTTGATTGTTTGGGTAATAAATATGAATTTTCTAGAAGTGCCAAATATGAATAATAACTACTTTTTGTAGTCTGTATTGGCGTCTCACGGTGTGTTTATTTTAACGTTTGCGAAGAGAAATGTTTGTCTCACTTGTAGGTGCCTCAATTACAATGTTATAATATCCATATTATGCGTTATATATATATATATATATAGATTTAATTAAGTAAAATTGCATCTTTGGTTTTATTTTGGAAAAAAGTTATTTTAAGATTTTGTTAAATTATTTTGATGGTATATATTATTTTGAAGACAAACTAAACTATTTCATATACACACAAAAATCTTACATTGTTGTTAAATTACGCATTATTATTGGCAAGGATTAACGAAGATTTAACAAAATTAATGATGACAAAACAATCACATATATTTAATGTTCATTTGATTTAAAATTGAAGAAAATTAATTTGAATAAAATTAATTTTAAATTATTGAATATTTTTAAATCATCATTTAGTTTAGGTTACATATTTGTATTAAAATATGTGTTTTGCATTGCAAAATACAAAAACTATTTTTCTATATATAAAACAAATCATCCTTATAGGGCATAAATTAACTTTTTATTTTATTTTATACTGAATTATACACAAAATTTTACTTATTATCACACATTCTTCTTATTAAATTTGAGATTAAATTTTTTTATGTTATCATATGAGATAAATAATTTCATTTTAAATAGACGAATGTGATTAAAGTATTATGTTTAAAAATTATACTTATTTTTTATTTAATTTTTTAAATAAAATTTCTTTTATTCAAATAAGATAGATTTATTTACCTAAAAAAATTAAACAACCTCATATATTTGTAGTTTTCTCAAGTTATTTTAATTAATTAAGTAATAAAATATGAATTAAAAATGTAAAAGTTTAATCTCTTTTTTGTAGAATTTATTACAAACCTTTTCTTAAACACATATAAAACACACATAAATCTTTATATACTATTATCATATGATATGCAAGGTAGTAAAATTTTACTTTTTAGTTTTTTAAATATAAATTTTAAAATAAAATGTTTTAAAATTAAAGTAAATTGAAATAGTTTTTAATTTTATTATAAAATATTTTTTGCTTAATTGTTAAATAAAAATTAATTTAATATTCTTAAAATAAATTATTCTATTTCTTATTTTAAAAATATTACATATTATCTTTATCACCTTCTTTAATACTTCTATCATTATTATCATAATCTTTATTATTATTATCATTATTATATTATTATAATAAATATTATTTTATTATCATCATCATTATGTACGTTTGTTATTTTCTCTAATCTACTAATATATAATTATTGTTACATCAAATTAGTTAGAATAAAAATATAAAAATAATTGATAGAATTTGGATCTAAAATTTGATATTAAAATTTAAAAATTGAAAACCACACAAAATTAAAGCATATTTCAATTTTTAACAATTTTAAAACTCAACACTGCGAATTTGAACAGACCTAGTGTTTTGGTTATCCATATCAAAATGACTAGATAGTGGTTATCATCATCACTAACGCTGTCTTTTAAACAACTCTCAAGAACCGACCAGCTCAGATATATAAGTTTTTCACTAGTTTGAACTTGTTTAAATTTGGATTATACAATGTTCATGAGTTTGATTGGAAAATTTATAAAAATAAAGGGAGAAAGGGAAAAGAGAAACAAAATTGTTATAAATAATACTGCTGGAAAATTAACATGCTATGTTGCTGTGCAACATATACCCTACATAAGCGACCTCAACATCATGATAATAAAATTAGCCATAAAGCAATGAGCAAGAAGATCATGGCTTCAAAAAAAAATTTCTATTACAACACACGAAGGGGGCAAAAAGGATAATTGATCTACCTATAATTTGTCTCCGCACTGCACTAAATTACAAGATTGAAGATTATAAACAACAACAATCAACAAATCACACACACATACAGGCTTGTTGGCCAGTTTTCTATCACTAAGGTCATTGAATTTCACTCACGTTCATATGCACAAATTGGAATCGATCCAATGAATAAAAAACATTGGTTTTTTATCTTTAGACTTTACACACTGTAACCACTTGAAAAGCAATTTGACTCTGCTGCTATTATACAACAGGCTTGATATATAAAATATGCATGCACTTGTTCTTAGCATCAGCCTGAGTACTCATTGCTTTCCTTCATGCACCACACTTTTCTCTGTGGCTGGGGAAGACAACCTCCTCATAGCTTTGGTAGTCCCTTTTGCATTGCCCAAAGGATTAGTCCCTTTAGCATTAGGTGAAGGAGGTTTAACTGAAACTGGTTCTTTTGGTGTTGATGAATTCTTATCCTTCTGAACTTTGCTTGATTTCTTAGTTTGAGCTTTCTGGGGGCTAATGGCTGTGCTGGGGACACGGCTTTCCCAAGGGCGAGCGGCAATCCAACGATCCTTCCAGCTCCAACCCCAATTAGCTTTACCAAGTTCATAGTTACCTAGCACTTGGCTCTGACTAGAGTTGGCTCTCCACTATGGTTCATGAGATATATGCATTTGGTTTTCAGTTGAATAAGGGGAAATAAGGTAATGTGAATATTCATTACTAAGATTATTAGCCTACCTGATGAGAGAAAGCATATGCCATGGCTCTTTCTCGCTTGACTGCTGCTTCTTCTCTCTGATGTAACCTTCCAAGGATTTCCTCCATGGTTTCAGAACCACCACACCATTCCACCTGTTATTTGTTTAATTAAACTGTTGGTCAGAAAAAGAGTGACTGAAGAGTAGTCTAAACATTCATGTATCTGGTGAAATAATTTCCCCTCTCTTAACTGGTCAATGGTGAAAGATTTCAAGCATTTCACCCATAAGTGAAAACAAAAAACTAGTATCTGGAATATGGTTTCATGTAAGTACGCATGTTTTATGACATTTAACTTACTAATGTAGAAGAGAAACGGAAGTTTCTAGAATGATAGAAAGGCATCTCATAATTTCTGACATAATATGAAAAGGAACTACCACTTTACAATAATTGGGTCTTCAAGACATATATTATCTACCCAAATTCAATGAGAGGAAATGAGGAAAAGATGGTAACACTGGCAAGGGTATATTTGGCATGCTCAAAGATTTAAACAAATAGGAGATACTTTTGCTTGTCTTCAATCACTATACTCCTAACCATAGGATAGTAGACCTCATATGTCAAGCTGATTCATAAGAGGCTCTGTGGCACTGTTTTAATAACTAAATGCATTTACCAATCAGATAGGCGCATAAATAGACACTTAAAATAAGTACACATAAATACATATTTAAAACAGAGAAATAAATGAAATCACTCTTATACCTTTGACTATTAATATATAATCATAGTTGTAGAAAGAGAGATCAACAAACAGTCATCAGGTTGAAAAGAAAAATTCCAGAATACCATCATTGAAGAACTTTTAGCTTTACTAGCTAGGACATTATGATGCAGGGAGGGTTACCTCCAGGTCATGAATCTTTGCCTCAAGTTTTAGTTGAGAATGTAGTTTCTTCCGCCTGATCCTGTCTTCTGTCACCATACATATTCGGCGAGCTCTAATCTCAGCCTGTATCTTACTCCATGAATGAAGATAAGTTAAAGTTGTACTGGCTTGTTTTTGAACAGAATAACCTTGAGTCATGATCTTCAGTTTTGTGAATCCTTTCAAGCGACGTAAGTATTTTCTAGCCTGGCAGATTCAAAAGCCAGATCATAAAACAAAACTCAGCAAAAGACATAAAAAAATGGTTTGTAATATGATAAATAAGTAAAACATACATATTTATACATACATTCATACATCTAGCTGGTTATATAATATTATAAATGGCATACAAGACAATAGCACACATAGACATTCACAGTTGAATAGCGAAATATACAAAAAAAAAAAGAAACATGTTTGTTAAGGTCGAACTAGAATCAGTAAAGTCGGGTTGGACTTAGTATTGTTTGGAAATGCTTAAATTTGAAAAAAATAACAGCTTATTTTTCAGAAGCTCTCTTGGGAAGCTAACAAAAACAAGTTGAACCAAACACGTACTCACGCTATCTCTTCTTTGTGAAACTTTCAAGTTGACATACCTTGTAAGCCCGGAATGCTGTTTGGATCCTTGTTGCAGCAATAGTTTCAACTGACACAAGATTTTCACCTTTAATTCCATTTGCTAAACCTGTGGACTTTTTTCCTCTATAATTCTTAGTCTGCAACACAGTTAATTTTGATGAGACTAAAAGATCCCTGTCTCAAAATGTGAGCAGATAAGAGGAGATAGAAACTTTTTGGTCACCACAGCTCTCATACAAAACAAGTTCCAACATATTCAAATAAATGACATTGCTGCTACCTAAATATAAACAAATTAAATTAAGTCGTCATTATAAACAATATATGCTTCCCCACATAAACATGATGCCCAGATTCAAAACAAAGTTTTAATTTCTAGAAGTCCTGTTTGAAAACTAACTACATTAGCCCAATGGCACAATTGATCCAAGTAACTGACCCTGACTAGTGAGATATGGCTTGGTTTATGTTGTTGTATTAGATTGCAGGCATACTGCAGTTAGGTATGATGGGCAAGTTTTGCCCTCCCCATACACACCCCACAAAAGGTTGTGGCAGGTTCAGGTGCAGGTTTAAGAGATGTGAGGATGAAAAATTAAAATCTAATCCCAATTCTATGGTTTGGGTAAACTGGCAGAAAATTCATATCATATTTTTTAAAAAAAAAAAATTATGAATTTATTCACTAATGTGTATATTTTAAATAAATCATATATAAAATAAACATCAAACATCTAAAAAAATGAAAAGTTTGATACTAAAATCATATTTTTTTAACATGAGAGTTCAATTTATTTAAGTATTATTATAATTACTAAGACTGGCTCGGAACGGGGATGCGATCCCATCTTTGCAAACTGGGTTTGAGTTCAAGTGTGGATTTTTCTTGAATCTGGTCAAAGCAAGTTTTTTCCTGACAAAGTCAAGGCAGGGTCAAATGGATGCCCCGGCCACCTGTATGAATTTTTATTATCATGCCTAATTGCAGTCCAAAACATTGAATAATTTTATGTAGATGAAATGCAAACTATCAATTTATGTCACCAAAGTATTGCACTTCAACAAAATGGCCATCATTACAATGAGTAATTCAGGTTAGTAGTTAACTTACAGTTTCATCCTATATAGGTAATGAAAATTGTCTCTCTAAATCACAACTTTAGCAACCAAAGTAAACCATATGTGATACTGCATCATCAAGATAAATAACCTTCAAACCATTCAAAAGATTTATTTGATTTTTAAGGAAAATAGTGGCAATAAAGAAGCTTACAATAAACAGTTTCATACCGATTCAACTTAATTCCTGCAAAGATCACTGAAAAAAAAAACCTAAAATTAACAGAAATTGTATTGTACCTTTACTTTCTTGGATCTTCCTTCTTTTGACTTTCTTAAGCTAATTATTGTCTTAAACCAATCTCCTGAGCCCATTCTTGATGTGAAGTAACTTCTTTTAAATTAACATAACCCTGAAAGTATTTTTTAATGAATATAAAAAAAAAGATTAGCATATCTCTCCACAAATAAAGATTCTGCATGTACATAAACAGAGGAAGAAAAAAACTGTGGTAAAGTTCCTGTACCCATTGTTTGCCTTTTACTTTATCCAAATTATTAATGGAAAACCTTAGACCGATTTCTTTAAACATTTGTGTCTTTAAGATTTCATTTTTGTGTAAGTTATTTGTAATCAAGCCCAGTCATTATATTATATGTATGTGTATAGTTATTCACCCATGAAATATGAAAGAGGATATCATTTATCATATTGATTGGGAATAGGCTAGGAACAAATGGAATAGAATCTGATATTCACATACCTGTACAGTACATAAATTCCAATACATTCAACATCCAATGGCCATAATTTTTTATTTTTTTGTATAACAAAAGATTGTGGAGGACAAAAACCACCACAATGTGAGGTGTATTGGGATGAGTGAACTATGCAGCTGTGCGTCCATCATTTTCCAATGGAATATTGGGATATAGAAAATGAATATTAGGATTTTAAAATGTATGGAGAATGCAACATATTTGGAATATGTTGTAACTTTTTGGAAATTTTAGTATTTTAAGGTTGTAAGATATTTTTAATTAATATTAGGATTGCAACCTATAGGGAATAAAGTAAGCTGGGTTTGCCTATTCAAAAATGGTTATTTACTAAGTTTTCGACATGGACTTGAATTGATACTTGAAATTATTTTAAAATTTCGGTTTCTCCTTCCTCAGTCAAGTTTTCCTCCGTTTCTTATTTCTCCCACCCTCCCTTTCTTCTTCCTTTCCCATATCCCTTAACTACTGCACAATTCTACATCACATAACCACTACTATACCAATTATGCTAACCAGAATTTGCAATCTTAAAACTAGAACAGAAATCAATCTACAGTTACTGGTCTTGTTAATTATATACAACTAGACTTTATCACCAATGACATGAAGATCAGAGAGCATACACCTATTAGACTGGATCATAGTTTGCAACCAGAACAAAAAAAAAGTCATTTGCTCATTTTGAACCAACCTACAAATATTATTCTATGCTGTTGTATTCGACACTTGACACCAAAAAACCATTTGTCCTCTGTATATAAAAAAGTAAATCCCAACAGTATTCACCCAGCCAACAGAAATTCATAATAGATATTAAAAAAATGCCACTGGTTTGCCTTCCGCATATCAAACTCATACTATGATCCACCAAACAGAACAGTCAAAAAATGGATAAAAAACTAACCTTCTTAAAAAATAAACAAATGAAAAAAGAAAAAATATGCTTGATTGCCTAGCAAGAAAACCAAAATATATCAAAATCCACATAGTCTTCAGAAGATACCCTATCTCCCAACATGCCAATTGGTATCTTAGAATCACATTTTTTAACCCAGAAAAGAAAACAAACAATGGAAAACAAACAAAAATGCATCTGGATGAGGCTGACATACCAGAGAAGATGGTGAAAAGTGTCCAAGGCAACCCTTTTTTCCTCACTTGGACAACAAGGTTTCAGGATAAAGGAAGTGGGGGACAATAATATCAGCATAGAAGTAAAGAAGAAGGAAAGATCAATAGATAGAGAGAAAAAGAAAGGGTCAGAAAAAAGAACAAAGGTAGGTGTAAAATATGGAATGCCAGGGCCCTACACCACCTTTGATTTACAAGGAGAAAGAAAGACAACAAACCAAAAATTGTAAAAAGAGAAAAATTTGTTTCTCTCTGTCTCACTCACTCACTCAATCAATCAAAGGCTCAACCACGCATATAAACATCATAAGGCCCACAACTGAGAAAAACACGAAAAAATGAATATTGGCGTGAAGTTTAGTCCGAGAGAGCGTAACGTAAATTACTAAATATATTATATGACGCATTTTGTTGGAATTTTGGAGAATTCAAAAACGGAGGCTACAACGACAGCAGAACAAACCCTGACAACAGAATCTTGATGCTGACCAGGTTGCTTTGTTGCATTGATGAGCATGCAGTTGCAAAAGCTACGAACACAGTGAGATTGAGATAAGCACACAACAAAGATTTTAGCGTGGATTATGGAATCTATCATGAACCATATACAAGCTAAAATTGCATTGATTAAAAAAATTATTGAGATAAAAGCACACAACAATTAAAAAATTAAGAAAAGTAGTTAGAAGAAATAGTAAAATTAAAGAAAATAAATAATAAAAGATCAGAATGAAAAATAAAATTTAAAAGAATAGTTAAAATAAAAAAAAAGTAAAATAGTTAGAAAATAAGTTAAAGAGAAAACTTAAAAAAAAAAAACTAAATTTCAAGATTTAATTTTTAAATTTTATAAAAGACATTTAAAATAAATAATAAAAGATTGAATGAAAAAATAAAATTTAAAAGAATAGTTAAAATAAAAAAAAGTAAAATAGTTAGAAAATAAGTTAAAGAGAAAACTTAAAATATTCATTGGTCCCGGCGGGGCTCGAACCCGCGACCTTCGGCTCATAAGATCAACGCTCTAACCAACTGAGCTACGGGACCTTGATGTTAATATTATATCTTTATTACATTTTGTCCTCATAATCGATGCACTTACTTGACTTTGAATAGTTCGAACTGTCATGTTTCAAAGAGTATATGTCATTGTTATCATTTTGTGGGATATTCAATTGTCAAGTCTCTATATTTGCAAAAGAACTTTCAATTAACACAGCTGTGTTTTGAAATAACTCTAAGGAAAATGCATAAAAATGTGGACCCTCCATTGAAATGATCCCCTCTTCTTAATATTTGACTTTCATTTAATAATAATTAGATAAGGTAAAAGTTTTACTTCCTTAAAATTATATTCATTTTAAAGTATCATGTCATTTTCTGATTAGTGATGTTTATCAACAGAAAGTGTTGACACATGATTATCGGACTTGTTAATTTAGAATTAAGTTTAAAACAAATATATATATATATATATATATATATATATATATATATATATATATATATATATATATATATATATATATATATATATTCTAAGAAAGTTATTAAATAGAATGAATGTATAATTTTAAAATATAATAGTAATAATAACTACATATTATATTATTATTTATATTTAATTAATTTATCAGGTGTAAAATACCTTTTAATAACTTGAAATATAATTTATTTAGTTAAATAAGTTTTTTTAAAAACTAGGTCTAATTTATTTAGTAAATAGGTTTATGCCAGTTTAAACCTACTGTAGGCTGAGCTCCTAATGAACCACTTGACTTATTTTTATTTTTTCTACCTTTATTTCTTAATTTATATATGATGACTTTGGAAATTTGGAATGTTTGTTTTGATTTCTATTCGTGAAACCTCAATCTTTTGATTTGGATTGGATAAGTACGTGCTTAATTCTTTGCAACTTTAAAGTCTAATTCTTAACTTTGCTGTTTAAAGAATTTTTTATAATTTTGTCCCAATCCATATCAGAATTTTGGGTTTCTAAAATTGAAAATTTTAGTGAAAAGAAGATATTTATATATTCGGGACCTAAATTCAAGAGTCAGAGACTTAAGCTAAGAATCTTGAGTTTGATTAATTTAATTTGGTTTGAACCAAATGATATATAAATTATTAAAATTTTATAAAAAAAATTTACTAACCAATACTCTAAGATATTAGTTAAAAAATTAAAAAAATATTAAAATCATATTAAAATATATTCCTTCTATCTCATTTTATGTCACTTAATATTAATGTAAATATTTTATTTTATTATTTATTATAATAAAGTAAATTAATTGTACTAAAGTATTATAATTAAAAATATCAAAATATATTAACCAGTCACTCATACTTTCCTACTTCAAAAATAATAGGGAAGAAATATAAGTAATTAACAGTTTTTATATTCTAATATAAAATAAATACAAATATTTAACTCACTTATAAAATTAGACAGAAAGCGTATTAAAATTATGAACATAAATGCATTAATAACATTTTTCAAAAAATTATTTTTATTTTTTAACCACTATTTGTGAGATACCAGTCAACCATTTTTAATAAAATTAGGAAAATTTTCCCAACCGTAGGATCGATGTTGAGTATTAAAAAGTGATAATTTTTTATTGAAAATGTCGGGATTTATTATATAAAAAATTTAATAAAAAATTACTATTTACATGTTAAATTAGTGTTAAAAATTAAGCTTAAAATCGATAAAAAAAATATTACATTGAACGATATTTATGTGGTTGATCATTAATTAAAAATTAATTCTCCAACATTAAACAAACACACGCAATTTTATTTTTCTCAGAAGTGATAAATAATTTATTGTTTGTTCCGGCCTTTAGGTTATAGTTAGGTATATAGGTTAATCGACTTGCATAAGTTCAACTCACATTGATCCAATATTAAACAGATTGAATTGGGTTGATTTGTAAAATAAATAAATATCATAATTAATCCACTTTAATTTACAAGATAATAGATTAATTAATTTATTTATTAAAATATAATAAAAATTATAATATATAAAATAATTTTACTTAAAAAAATTGAGCCAGCCGTTAACATGTAAGTTCAATCCAATTAACACTAAATTAAATGGATCGGATAAAAAAAATATACAATTAAATGGATGATTATTTTTATTAGTTTAAAACCACATAACCTATCAGAATTTGTGGACGATCCGTGCACTTTGAGTTATATACTGAGCTCTAATTCAG
Organism: Canavalia ensiformis; assembly: GCA_026541065.1. Taxonomy (NCBI): domain Eukaryota; kingdom Viridiplantae; phylum Streptophyta; class Magnoliopsida; order Fabales; family Fabaceae; genus Canavalia; species Canavalia ensiformis. The sequence goes on from JAMKYM010000214.1 coordinate 233,392, forward strand.
GTTGACTGACAGAAAGTTTCTAACAACAAATAGGAAAAAGAAAGTAAAAACTAAGTAATATATTCTTGAGATTGGTGAAACTTTGTTGGATATTATTTTTTGTCATTATGTTAAGAAAATTCTTTTTAATTATTATTTTATTAATGCAAGATAATATTTATTATTTTTATATATAAAACAGTAATAAGATAGAGATTAGTTAATAAAATAAATAAATAACATAATATAAAGTTACATGATAAATTTATAATAAAAATAATAATTAATTTTTTATTCTAAATAAAACAATTTTAACCCTTTAGACCTATCTCTGTTTAATATGTCTTTACTTGGGAAATTTCTGTGGAAATTCCTATATCCCTCGTTGAGCCTTTGGTACAGAATGGTGCAAGCCATTCACAGGCCTACGGTGGACCTCTTACATTCTCTTGAGGTAGAGTATGAGAAAAGTGATAAAAATTTATCCTTGGTATATAATGAAAATGGAAGATAATAAAATATGTTTTTAGATTTCATTAAAATAGAATTTTTTTCCTCGCCTAAAATGGTGAGAAAATGAGAGGAGAGAGCGCAAGAAGGGGAGTTAGTCTAGAAATTTTATATTTTATTTTAAATAATATTTTTTATGATATAAAAATAATTTTTGTTAAAAATATTATAATAAATAATTTAAGATTTTTAAATTAATTTTTTTATAATTATTATAAATATTTTTATAGTTAGTTTTTATTCTTTTTCATTTATCTAAATAAATAATTTCTAACTATGTCTGTCAACTACCTCTTAATCCCACTATTGGTTTCATAATTAAATTCCATTTTATTTCCGTGAAACAAAACACAACGAACAAAAATAGTCTCCATGCTTAATTGAAGACGAAGATCATCATGATTAGCGTAAGCCTCACGGTCAACTGTATCATATTGCTTGTCATATCTTCCATTTCTACCCAAAAAATATCTCCGAAGACGATAGAGAAGGTGCCTCTACCTCGACCTTACTTATCTTATCACCATTCAAATCGCATCATGTTGTACTCAATTTGGAAATTTTAGGCAAAATTTATGTTTGATGTCGTATTTAATATAATTGATCATTTTTAACTTTTTTTTTCTAATTTTTGGAGTTGTAAAATTATTGGTCCAAGTATATATAAATTAGGTATTTCAATTTTTTACCTTCAAGAAATCATATATGTAATATTTAATTTAGTCAATCTATCTTGTAGTATAGATGGTATTATATATGATTTAAACTTTTTAAATTTAAAAAAAGAATTTCAATGATTACTAGATATTGTTAATAATATTCTATAAATAATATAGGAAAGTTGAATGTATCAAATCATGATGCTTTATGAATGATAGACACAAAACCATTATCTCATCACAAAACTTTGAACAATTGGGATATTTGTAATAACATTTTAACGGTTAAATTGGTTCTTGTTCCAACAAGATAACAGGACGAAACTACGTATAACTGTATCTGCAGCGGCGTGAGCTCTACTCTATGGATAAATATGTGCTGTCACTATTGAGAATAAAGATGATTTCCCTTGATGCACAATTTTCTTCCTGTTGTAAATATGAAATATTTTCGTATTGACCGAATACTGAAAGGAATAAGTCATTCGAGTTGATTCTGTGTGTTAAAAGTCTTGTTTTGTTGCCCAAAAGATGCATTGGACTCCAAGAAAAAAAGTCCAATTGTGTAAGTGTGTGAACCATGCTATTATCTCCTATATATCTTTAACAATGTACTTATTGAACCCTTATCCATGATAATATGGCCTAGAATATATTACATAAATTAAAAAAATCTACTTAATTATCTATTTTTAAGGAGAATATTAAGTTTTTAGATTAATTTTTCTTTTTTTTTTTCTCACGATACCTTCTATTTTAAAATATATAAAAAATATCAATATTAATTAGAAATTTTATCAATTTTTTTATTATTACAGTCTCACCAAAAATTAAAAGTTTTTCAATTAATGCAATATATATATATATATATATATATATATATAATTAATTGTGATCTTTAGTTTTAAATTTTCGGATTCAAATAGAAAATCATAAAGGCAAAAGAGAGAGAGGGAAAATCATTACAATATTAGATAGTTTAAAAAATTTTAGGATAAATAATTAGTAATTAAATTATAAGAAAATTATTACATTAGAATTATAAGGCAAATTATGCATGGTTGCAATAAGCCAATAACTTTGATATAACATTGGATATTGATAGTAATTTTTATGTTGATAATGCTTTTTTAAAAAGTGACTTAAAACATCAAAAAAAATATCATAATAATAGTTATTATCTAAAAATTTAAATTTATAATAATGTTTTTAGTACATATATATATGTTTGGATTAATTTTTAAAAAAATAAATAGTTATTTATTTTCAAAAATTAACAAAAATAAATAATTATTTTTAAAGTAAGCACACATTAGATACTAAACAACTATCTTATTAGCCTAAAGCTAGTTAGCGACCGGAATAACCTAACACTGACCTTTATCCTATCATCACTTACTATTACCAATTACAAAGACTTCTTTTATTCTTTTACTCAAGGTTTTAGTGTCACAAACATTTCAACATTGACAAATCTCTTTATTAGGTGTATATTTTTTTTAACATTGACTTAAACACTCGAGTTAATTGATACTTTCATAATAGACATTTTAAATTAATAAGGATTAGTTTAATGGACATTTTAGATTAATAAAAATTAGTTTAATAGATATATGTTTAATTTATTTTAATTAAGAATTTAAATTTGAACTTTTTATATGAAAAAAAGTTCTATTAAAAAAACTAAATCTTATTATAATGTGACTGTTTCTTAATTGAACAGGATTATCTTTTCTGACAAAAATTATATTTTAGATTAAAAAAATAAACATTTAAAAAATACTAACATTGCAAAAAAAATATATACACATGTTTTTTTCAATATTCAGAAAATAAGTTAAAAATATAATCTAAAAAATTAAAAATTAATGTCCCTCATTATGTTTTTATGATGTTCATTTTGAAAATATAATATGAAACATGGGAAGAAAAGAAAGAAAAAAAAATAATTTTATAAAAAATGTTGTAAAAAATATTACATGCATAATATAACTTCTCAAAAAAAAAAAAACTGAAAAGCTATAGAATCTTACTGTATGTTAAAAATTAACAAAATAATAACATTTATGTGATATCTCTATCTATAACATAAGAAAGTGTTTAATATGCCATGCGATGACCAATTTAATTTCTAAACTCTAAAGATATCAAATGATATGATTCACCCTATGCGAATGAATCGGAATGCGGAAACGATAACAGAACATCTTGAGAACCAGGATAAGATAAGAAATGATAAGGTAAGATTAGGATAAAATAAGGTAAAGGAACGACCTGACATGAAACCAGGGAACACTTGGGAGGAGAGGGCGAAGTTATCAAGAGGCATTGACCTACAGCGACTGCCAGAAAGAACAACGTTATCAAAGGTAGTTCTTTGCCCAAGAACCAATGGAATCAATTCACACAGAGATGAAAAACTCTTAAAGAGAAAATATGATTAATACTCAAAATCTGTCTTTTCACTGAATCCCTAACTCCTGTTTATAGCTAACCAAATCTAATAAAAAAAGATAACAAATTAGAAATCCTAATTAGATTGCAATTTGAATTGCAACTAATTTAAAACAAATAACTTCTAGATAATATAAAATCCTAATTTAAAACAAATAACTTCTAGATAAATATAAAATCCTAATGTAATCTATAGCAAATCATAAACTTTATCACTTAATATCTTCAATGATATGACTACATAAATTAACCCATGTTGGGATTGGGCTTGGATCCACGTAGTCTTTTCCTTGAACTTCCTTGAACGTGGGCACCAAGATAAGCAAAAGAGATCATCTCGAAGATTATCTACAAGGAATGGAAGGTCCTATGACGCGAAATAGGACCAAACGTATGGAACAAGCACTTGAAGGTCTTATCAAGGAAGTTCATGGAAAAGATTACGTGGATCCAAACCCAATTCCAACATGAGTTAATTTATGTAGTCATATCATTGAAGATCTTAAGTGATAAAGTTTATGATTTACTATAGATTACATTAGGATTTGATATTTATCTAGAAGTTATTCGTTTTAAATTGGTTGCAATTCAAATTTCAATCTAATTAGGATTTCTAATTTATTATCTTTTTACTAGATTAGGTTCACTATAAATAGGAGTTAGGGATTCAATGAAAAGACAGATTTTGAGTATTAATCATATTTTCTCTTTAAGATTTTTTCATCTTTGTGTGAGTTGATTCCCTTGGTTCTTGGGCAAAGAACTACCTTTGATAACGTTGGTTCTTCCCGGTCGTAGCACAAGGGTCACGTTCCTCTTGATAACCGGTTCTCTCGCAGGTTTTGGCCTTGTGTCGGGTTCCTTACATATCTTTAATCTTTTATCCTTTCTTATCTTATCCTAATTCTCAAGACGTTCAGTTATCGTTTCCGCATCCCAATTCATTCGCTTAGGGTGAATCATATCATTTGGCATCAGAGTTTTGGCTCTTGGAATCAGGTGTCATCTATCCTTTATTTTAATTTTCTCGTGTTAAAGTTTCTATCTACTAAATATTCCAACAACAAAAAAAAAAAGAGTTGTGATAAAAATTCAAAGAAAAAAGAAGCAAAAAAAAATTGTAATAGAAATTAAAAAAAAAGTTGTGATAGAAATTCAAAAAAAAAAATTCAAGAAAATTGAAAAAAAAAAGAAGTCTTCATTCAATATATATTTTTTAAGTTCTTAATTCTTGACCAATATTCCTTACCTTATTCATCTTGTGTATCTGTGACTCTTTCGTTATCTGTGGGAAGATCAACTTGTGAAGTTCTTAGTTCAATGATTTATAAGGAGAATCGAGAGGTAAAAGGCAAGAGTTGGTTAGAACATTATAGAAAAAGTCAATTCGAGTGTAAACACGAGTGAAGAACGTCAATATTGAGGGTAAACACTAGGGGAGTGACTTGTGAGGCTTTATTATTCTAATTTATTTATTTTGTTTAATTTGCAGCATTGCCAACATGAGTGGTGAACTCCATCAAAATAAAATGGATCTAAAAATATTCATAAAATCAGTTCAAGATCAATTCCAACAGTTGAACAGGAGGTTGGACGATATGGAAGGTTGTTCGAGAAGGAGGTCTCAGATTTCTCGTCAGAGTAGTCCCCAAAGATTAATTCACTGTGATGAAGAAGAAGGAGATTGGAGGAAGAACTTAGAATCAAACAGTGAAAGTTTAAGAGAAAGAAGACGATATCGAGAAAAGGATAACAACTTGGGGAGTATTAAACTATCCCTTCCACCATTCCAAGGAAAGAACGAACCTGAAACTTATCTAGAGTGGGAGAGAAAAGTGGAACATGTGTTTGATTTTCACAATTACTCGGAGGAGAAAAAGGTAAGATTAGTCAGTTTTTCTTTTATCGATTATGCTAATATTTGGTGGGATCAGTTTATCCTTAATAAGAGGAGACATGGAGAGAGACCTATCCAAACGTGGGAAGAGATGAAAGTAGCCATGAGAAAAAGATTTGTACCAAGTCACTATCATAGGGACTTGCACCGAAAACAACTACAAAATCTTACTCAAGGCGCCGTGGGTGTTGAAGATTATTACAAGGAGATGGAAATTGCTATGATAAGAGCCAATGTGGACGAGGACAAACAAATCACTATGACAAGATTTATTGGAGGACTAAAAAGAGAGATAGCTGATGTGGTGGAGCAACAACATTATGTGGAGATGGATGAACTGCTTCATAAAGCTATTCAGGTGGAAAGACAACTCAAATCTAGGAGCACTCGCAAATATCCCAAATATACTTCTAATTCATCATCGAAGTTTAATTGGTTCAATGAGAAAGAAGATCCTAAACCAAAGGAGGCTTATTCTGACCAAATGAAAATTTCAAAAGAATGTAAAATGAGAGAAAAAGAATTAGAAAATCAAGAAAGAGAAAAAAGAGAGAAAATTGAGGGTGAAGAAAAAGTAGAAAGTCAAAAAAAGAGTGAGGGTGAAAAGAAAGAAAAATCAAGAATTAAAGAAAAAGAAAAGAAAGTTTGTGTATTTGCTCACAAAGGGGAGGTTGAGAGTGTTTTGAGGGAAAAGGAACAAGTTCTTGTACTCATGTACAAGGATATTTATTTTACTAACAACCATAACTCCTCTTTCCCTAGTGTGGTTGAATCTTTGTTGCAGGAATTTAATGATGTATTTCCTAAAGAATCACCAATGGGTTTGCCTCCTATAAGAGGCATTGAACACCAAATCGATTTTATCCCTGGCGCTGCGATTCCAAACCGACCAGCCTATAGAACTAGTCCTGGAGAGGCCAAAGAGATTCAAAGGCAAGTAGAGGAGTTGATGCAGAAAGACTATGTGAGGGAAAGTCTTAGCCCGTGTGCGGTTCCTGTTATTTTAGTACCAAAGAAGGATGGAACTTGGCCTATGTGTGTGGATTGTAGGGCTGTCAACAAGATTACGGTAAAGTATCGATATCCTATTCCGAGGTTAGATGATTTACTAGATGAATTGTATGACTCTTGTTTGTTTTCTAAAATTAATTTAAAAAGTGGATATCACCAAATTCGTATGAAGGAGGGTGATGAGTGGAAAACTGCTTTTAAAACAAAATATGGGTTATCTAAGTGGGTTGTTATGTCATTTGGTCTTTCTAATGCACCGAGTACCTTCATGAGATTAATGCATCATGTCTTGCGAACTTTTATTGGAAAATTTGTTGTTGTCTATTTTGATGATATTTTAATATATAGTAAGACAATGCATGAACACTTAGATCACTTACGTGCTGTGTGTACTGCCTTACGAAGCCATGAATTGCATGCTAATATTGAAAAATGCACTTTTTGTATGGAATTAGTTGTCTTCTTAGGGTTTATTGTAAGTTCTCAGGGAGTTAGTGTTGATGAAGAAAAGGTTAAGGCCATTAGAGATTGGCCCAGGCCTACAAATGCTAATGAGGTAAGAAGTTTTCATGGTTTAGCAAGTTTTTATAGGAGGTTTGTACAGAATTTTAGTTCTATAGCTGCCCCTTTAAATGAACTTGTTAAAAAGAATGTTGGTTTTAAATGGGATGAGAAACATGAACAAGCTTTTAATTTATTAAAGGACAAGTTAACCAATGCCCCTGTATTAAATTTACCCAATTTTGATAAAGTTTTTGAGATTGAATGTGATGCCTCTGGAGTGGGTATAGGAGCTGTTTTAACGCAGGATTCCAAACCTGTGGCATATTTTAGTGAGAAACTTAGTGGAGCGGCACTCAACTATCCAACCTTTGGTCGAAGGAATTTGTCATCCATTCGAATCATCTTAGCTTGAAATTTTTAAAGTCCCAAGGTAAGCTAAACAAAAGGCATGCCAAGTGGCTAGAATTTATTGAGATGTTTTCTTATGTTATCAAGTATAAGAAGGGAAAGGAAAACATTGTAGCTGATGCTCTGTCTCGAAGGTATGTATTACTTATGACTTTACAAACCAAATTACTTGGATTTCAATTACTAAAAACCATGTATGCGGATGATATTAAATTTGGACAATTGTGGAAAGCAGGTTCTGCCCATGGTTTTGATGACTATTTTCGGCAAGATGAATATTTGTTTAAGAAAAATAAATTGTATGTACCTAAGTGTAGCATAAGGGGAATGTTTATTAGAAAGACTCATGGGAGAGGATTAATTGGAAATTTTGGCATTCAAAAATATTATCATATTTTACATGAGCATCATTTTTGGCCAAAAATAAAGCATGATGTTAAACTTATTTTAGTGAAAAATATATTACTTTCTTACAAGCAAAATCTAAAGTAATGCATCATGACTTGTATACACCCTAACCTGTTCCTGAATATCCCTGGATTGATATTTCTATAGATTTTGTACTAAGGCTGTCTAGGACCTCAAAAGGAAAAGATAGTAATTTTATCGTTGTAGAGAGGTTTAGAAAAATGGTACGTTTTATTGCTTGTTTTAAAACTAATGATATCACTCATATTGCTAATTTATTTTTCAAAGAGATTGTACATTTTCATGGCTTACCTAAAACTATTATAAGTGATCGAGATGTTAAATTTCTTATTCACTTTTGGAAAACCTTGTGTGGTAAGTTGGGCACTAAATTATTGTTCTCTATTGTGGCTTATCCACAAACAGATGGACAAGCTGAAGTTGTGAATAGAATTTTAGACACCTTATGACGTACTATAATTCAAAATAATTTAAAGGATTGGGAGAATTGGTTTCCTCATGTTGAATTTTTATATAATAGGTTTGTTCATACATCTACTTCCTTTTCACCTTTTGAGATTGTATATGGATTTAATCCTTTATCATCTTTAGATGTTTACCCATTTTATATTAATGACTCTCTTAATGTGGGTGGAAAGCAAAAGGCTGAATTTGTGTAGAAATTACATGGCAAGGTTCGCGCTAATATTGAGAAGAAGAATGAACATTATGCTCGGCAGGCAAACAAAGGATGCACCAAGGTGTTCTTTGACCTTGGTGACTGGGTGTGGGTTCACTTGTGAAAGGAGCGGTTTCCAAATCAAAGAAGTTCCAAATTACATCCTAGAGGAGATGGTCTATTTCAAGTGATTGAGAGGATCAACGATAATGCTTATAAAATCGATCTTCCTAGTAGCTATGGTAATGTGAGTGCCACTTTCAATGTTTCTGATTTGTCCTTATTTGATGCAGATGACCATCAAGATTCGAGGACGAATCCTCTTGGAGAAGGAGGGAATGATGTGAGCGTGGGCACCAAGATAAGCAAAAGAGATCATCTCGAAGATTATCTACAAGGAATGGAAGGTCCTATGACGCGAAATAGGACCAAACGTATGGAACAAGCACTTGAAGGTCTTATCAAGGAAGTTCAAGGAAAAGACTACGTGGATCCAAGCCCAATTCCAACATGAGTTAATTTATGTAGTCATATCATTTAAGATCTTAAGTGATAAAGTTTATGATTTACTATAGATTACATTAGGATTTGATATTTATCTAGAAGTTATTCGTTTTAAATTGGTTGCAATTCAAATTTCAATCTAATTAGGATTTCTAATTTATTATCTTTTTACTAGATTAGGTTCACTATAAATAGGAGTTAGGGATTCAATGAAAAGACAGATTTTGAGATTTAATCATATTTTCTATTTAAGAGTTTTTCATCTCTATGTGAGTTGATTCCCTTGGTTCTTGGGCAAAGAACTACCTTTGATAACGTTGGTTCTTCCTAGTGCTTCGTAGAGTCACGTTCCTCTTGATAACTTCGGTGCTCTCCGGCAGGTCGCGGTTTGTGTCGGGTTCCTTTACCTTATCTTACCCTAATCTTACCTTATCCTTTCTTATCTTATCCTGATTCTCAAGACGTTCCGTTATCGTTTCCGCATCTCAATTCATTCGATAAGGTGAGATAAGGTAAGGGAACCCGACAGAAACCGCGACCTACCGGAGAGCACCGAAGTTATCAAGAGTAACGTGACCCTTACCGCGACCTTCCGGAAGAATCAACGTTATCAAAGGTAGTTCTTTGCCCAAGAACCAAGGGAATCAACTCACACAGAGATGAAAAACTCTCAGATAGAAAATATGATTAATACTCAAAATCTGTCTTTTCACTGAATCCCTAACTCCTATTTATAGCTAACCAAATCTAATAAAAAAAGATAACAAATTAGAAATCCTAATTAGATTGCAATTTGAATTGCAACTAATTTAAAACAAATAACTTCTAGATAATATAAAATCCTAATTTAAAACAAATAACTTCTAGATAAATATAAAATCCTAATGTAATCTATAGCAAATCATAAACTTTATCACTTAATATCTTCAATGATATGACTACATAAATTAACCCATGTTGGGATTGGGCTTGGATCCACGTAGTCTTTTCCTTGAACTTCCTTGATAAGACCTTCAAGTGCTTCTTCCATACGTTTGGTCCTATTCCGTGTCATAGGACCTTCCATTCCTTGTAGATAATCTTCGAGATGATCCCTTTTGCTTATCGTGGTGCCCTCGTTCACATCATTCCCTCCTTCTCCAGAGGATTCGTCCTCGAATCTTGATGGTCATCTGCATCAAATAAGGATAAATCAGAAACATTGAAAGTGGCACTCACATTACCATAACTACTTGGAAGATCGATTTTATAAGCATTATCGTTGATCCTCTCAATCACTTGAAATGGACCATCTCCTCTAGGATGTAATTTGGAACTTTTTTGATTTGGAAACCGCTCCTTTCGCAAGTGAACCCACACCCAGTCACCCAGGGTCAAAGACCACCTTGGTGCGTCCTTTGTTTGTCTGCCGAGCATAATGTTCATTCTTCTTCTCAATATTAGCACGAGCCGTGGCATGTAATTTCTGCACAAATTCAGCCTTTTTCTTTCCATCCAAATTAAGAGAGTCATTAGTAGGAAACGACAAAACATCTAAAGGTGATAAAGGATTAAATCCATATACAATCTCAAAAGGTGAAAATGAAGTAGATGTGTGAACAACCCTATTATATGCAAATTCAATATGAGGCAAACAATTCTCCCAATCCTTTAAATTTTTTTGAATTATAGTACGTAATAAGATGCCTAAAGTTCTATTCATAACTTCAGTTTGTCCATCTATTTGCGGATGATCCACAGTAGAGAATAATAATTTAGTGCCCAATTTACCCCACAAGGTTCTCCAAAAGTGACTAAGAAATTTAACGTCTCGATCACTTACAATAGTCTTAGGTAAGCCATGCAAACGTACAATCTCTTTGAAAAATAAGTCCGCAATATGAGTGGCATCATTAGTTTTTGAACAAACAATAAAATGTGTCATTTTACTAAACCTATCTACAACGACAAAAATACTATCTTTTCCTTTCGAGGTCCTAGGAAACCCTAATACAAAGTCCATAGAAATATCAGTCCATGGATATTCAGGAACAGGTAAGGGTGTATACAAGCCACGAGGCATTACTTTAGATTTTGCTTGTAAGCAAGTAATACATTTTTCACAAATGAGTTTAACATCATGCTTCATTTTTGGCCAAAAAAAAAAATTGTTCATGTAAAACATCATAAGTTTTTTGAATGCCAAAGTGTCCCATTAATCCTCCCCCATGAGCCTCTCTAATAAGCATTTCTCTTATGCTACACTTAGGTACACACAATTTATGTTTCTTAAATAAATATCCATCTTGCCTAAAATAGTCTTCAAAACCATGATCAGAACATGCTGCCCATAATTGTCCAAATTCAACATCATCGGCATACAAGGTTTTTAGTAATTCAAATCCAAGTAATTTAGTTTGTAGAGTCGTAAGTAATACATACCTTCGTGATAGAGCATCAGCTACAATGTTTTCCTTTCCCTTTTTATACTTGATAACATAAGGAAACATCTCAATAAATTTTAGCCACTTGGCATGCCTTTTGTTTAGCTTACCTTGGGACTTTAAAAATTTCAAGCTAAGATGATCCGAATGGATGACAAATTCCTTCGACCAAAGGTAATGTTGCCAAGTTTGTAAGGCCCTCACCACGGCATAGAGTTCCTTATCATAGGTTGGATAGTTGAGTGCCGCTCCACTAAGTTTCTCACTAAAATATGCCACAGGTTTGGAATGCTGCTTTAAAACAGCTCCTATACCCACTCCAGAGGCATCACATTCAATCTCAAAAACTTTATCAAAATTGGGTAAATTTAATACAGGGGCATTGGTTAACTTGTCCTTTAATAAATTAAAAGCTTGTTCATGTTTCTCATCCCATTTAAAACCAACATTCTTTTTAACAAGTTCATTTAAAGGGGCAGCTATAGAACTAAAATTCTGTACAAACCTCTTATAAAAACTTGCTAAACCATGAAAATTTCTTACCTCATTAGCATTTGTAGGCCTGGGCCAGTCTCTAATGTCCTTAACCTTTTCTTCATCAACACTAACTCCCTGAGAACTTACAATAAACCCTAAGAAGACAACTAATTCCATACAAAAAGTGCATTTTTCAATATTAGCATGCAATTCATGGCTTCGTAAGACACAAGACGTAAGTGATCTAAGTGTTCATGCATTGTCTTACTATATATTAAAATATCATCAAAATAGACAACAACAAATTTTCCAATAAAAGTTCGCAAGACATGATGCATTAATCTCATGAAGGTACTCAATGCATTAGAAAGACCAAATGGCATAACAACCCACTTAGATAATCCATATTTTGTTTTAAAAGCAGTTTTCCATTCATCACCCTCCTTCATACGAATTTGGTGATATCCACTTTTTAAATCAATTTTAGAAAACAAACAAGAGTCATACAATTCATCTAGTAAATATCTAACCTCGGAATAGGATATCGATACTTTACCGTAATCTTGTTGACAGCCCTACAATCCACACACATACGCCAAGTTCCATCCTTCTTTGGTACTAAAATAACAGGAACCGCACACGGGCTAAGACTTTCCCTTACATAGCCTTTCTGCATCAACTCCTCTACTTGCCTTTGAATCTCTTTGGCCTCTCCAGGACTAGTTCTATAGGCTGGTCAGTTTGGAATCGCAGCGCCAGGGATAAAATCGATTTGGTGTTCAATGCCTCTTATAGGAGGCAAACCCATTGGTGGTTCTTTAGGAAATACATCATTAAATTCCTGCAACAAAGATTCAACCACACTAGGAAAAGAAGAGTTATGATTGTTAGTAAGATAAATATCCTTGTACATGAGTACAAGAACTTGTTCCTTTTCCCTCAAAACACTCTCAACCTCTCCTTTGTGAGCAAATACACAAACTTTATTTTCTTTGTCTTTATTTTTTGATTTTTCTTTCTTTTCACTTTCATTCTTTTTTTGACTTTCTACTTTTTCTTTACTCTCTATTTTATCTCTCTTTTTTCTTTCTTGATTTTCTAATTCTTTCTCATTCTTTTCTTGACTTTCTACTTTTTCTTCACTTTCAATTTTATCTCTTTTCTCTTTCTTGATTTTCTAATTCTTTTTCTCTCATTCTACATTCTTTTGAGTTTTTCATTTGGTCGTAATAAACCTCCTTTGGTCTAGGATCTCCCTTCTCATTAGACCAATTAAACTTCGATGATGAACTAGAAGCATACTTAGGATATTTGCAAGTGCTCCTAGATTTGAGTTGTCTTTCCACTTGAATAGCTTTATGAAGCAATTCATCCATCTCCGCATAATGTTGTTGCTCCACCACATCAGCTATCTCTCTTTTTAGCCCTCTAATAAATCTTGTCATAGTGATTTCTCTGTCCTCCTCTACATTGGCTCTTATCATAGCAATTTCCATCTCCTTATAATAATCTTCAACACTTATGGCGCCTTGAGTAAGACTTTGTAGTTGTTTCCGATGCAAGTCCATATGATAGTGACTTGACACAAATCTTCTTCTCATGGCTACTTTCATCTCTTCCCACGTTCGGATAGGTGTCTCTCCATATCTCCTCCTATTAAGGATAAATTGATCCCACCAAATATTAGCATATTAATCGATAAAAGAAAAATTGGCTAGTCTTACCTTTTTCTCCTCCGAGTAATTGTGACAATTAAACACATGCTCCACTTTTCTCTCTCACTCTAGATAAGTTTCTGGTTCGTTCTTTCCTTGGAATAGTGGCAAAGATAATTTAACACTCCCCAAGTTGCTATCATTTTCTTCTCGATATCGTCTTCTTTCTCTACAACATCCACCGTCTGATTCTAAGTTCTCCCCCCAATCTGTTTCTTCATCGCGGTGAAGTGATCTTTGAGGACTACTTCTACGAGACACCCGAGATCTCCTTCTCGAACAATCCTCCATGTCCTCCAACCTCCTGTTCAACTGTTGGAATTGATCTTGAATTGATTTCATGAATACTTTTAGATCCATCTCATCTTGATGGAATTCACTACTCAGGTTGGCAATGCTGCAAATTGAACAAAATAAATAAATTAGAATAATAAACTGGTATGTTTTTGTCAAAATAATTCTTATGATTTAAGAAAGAGAAGAAGGATTATGAAGTAAGATAATTAATATAAAAAATAAAGAAAATTTAATTGTAAAAGATATTATGATAATATATAAAATGTAACTTGGTTTGTTTCTAAACTTCCATATAGTAAAAGACTTGCTAAAACAACACTATTAAAGTCAAGGAGATACGTGACTCAAATACATATTTTTTTGTTTGGATTAAAAATATTTTTAATAAATTATTCTAATCTCCTCTCTATTTTTTATTTCGTAAATAAAATTTTTATTTTTAAAATTTACACAATTTTTATTTTTTTAAAATATATTGCAACCAAACCCTCGATATTTATTCTCTATCAGATTAACAAAACTATTCTTGCTATATATTTTAATTTAATGCATAAAATTTTTTATATATTAAAAATGTGATTGGTAAAATATAAAAGTTTAAATTACTAAATGAAAAATTTGTTAAATATTTTATCTCTATTAAGTAAAAAGTAATTTATTTTAGTATCTATTAAATTTTTTTATATAGTTACTAGTTTTTTATTTATGTAAAAATTAAAAATAAATATTTTTATTTTAAAATAAAATTTTATTTAATTAAATTTTAATATATTTTTATTAAAAATATAACATATTTATTATATTTTAATCAATATTTAATCATATTTTTATTTATTATTTTTATATTTAACAATTAATTTTATCAAATATTTTTTATTTAATCAGTAATTTATCAATTTTTAGCTAGTTTAACTTTTCCGCTTCTAACTACCTTTTTAGTTTTCACCTAACTTATATATCTTAAACATTACATAACTTATTTCTATTTTATAACTATAAAATACAGTTAAAAATTCTAATTATAGAAAATTTTTAGAATTACTAAATACTTAAATATAAAAATTTAAAGAATAACATAAATCACTAATAAAATAAATTATAATTTCATATATTTAAAATAATAAATATTATTTTAAGTTCATTATAATAAGAAATTTCAAAATATTTAATCACATAAACTGGTATTTGTTTTTATGAAAATAATTTTATTTTTTAATTAAATTTTTGTAATAAATTAGTCTTATTCTATCTTTAATATTTCATGTGACAAAATGTTTATTACAAAATTTTTAAATTAATTTTTAATATTCCTAATATATAAAATTATAATTTATTTTATTTTTCTATTCTTATTTTACAATATTACTTTAAATTTTTCTTTTAAAAATTAAATAATTTCAATTTTTTAAATTTAATTGCAATGTATTTGAAAAGTAGAAGGAAGTTTATGTAATATCGTGTGATATTAGTGAGATTAGTTTTCCTTATTAGGTTCAAATATCTTTATACTAACCAAAAAAAAGTTGTATATGGTATAGGTGTACGCTTTTTATATTCAGTCTGATTCTGTATATATTTTGGATAAATTATTTTAATAATCAGTTATATTTATAATTAATTATATAAAATAAGTTTTATATTTAAATATATTAGTTAAAATATTTTAAAATAAACTTTTTATTTGAGTTATGTAAAAGAATATTTTTTAATATTAAAATTATAAAAATGAACATAAAATAATTTTGTATTTTAAATAATCGGTTCTAAAAATAAATAAAAAAATAAAAAATAATTATAAATTTAATTTAATATTTTTTAATTATAAATTATTATTTTTATAAAAAATAAGAAGAAAATATATGTAAAACTCTTTGCAATTTATCAAATATTAAATAATATTTTATTAACTTTTTTAAATAATTATTAAAAATTTTCATCTTACTCTTATTCTTATTATTATTTTAAAATCTTAAATATAATCATTCTAATTTTTTTAAAACGTATTGTCAAATAATGATAAAAAAAGTAAAAAACGGAAAAGATACATCATTTAGTGGATAGGAAAGAATAAGTTAGCAAATATTTTTTTAAGGTTGCACAATATCTTAAACTTTAAAGAAATAAAGGTAGCAGAAATAAAAAATTGACCAAGAGTTTAACAATTAACCATGCTCCAACAAATAATTTTAGATGTGCATTTAAAAAAAAAGATATAAAAGATAAGCAATGTTAAAAAAAAATCGACCCATCAAAAAATTATTCTATTTAAATCAGCATATAAGTTATCAAGGTGTAATAACTCAAATGGTAACAAGAAGACTTTCATTTCTGGTTCAAACAATTTTCTTTTAAAGTAAATGCTTTTGTTTGAAAGATATTAAGGGATAAAATATCTTCTTATGTAAATTTTGTTAAAAAAGAAACCCTATCCAACAATTTTATCCTCTCGATACCATCTGGTTATCATAAATAACAAGACATAACATATTTTTTTGGAGATAATTTGGTGCAAAATTTAAAAAGTAAATTATTAAATTAACCATCCGAATTGTATAGATTAAACATTTTTTTAATCCTTAATTTACAAAATAATATTTATTTTAATTTTTAAGTGCAAAATAGTAATAAAATAAATATATTTTTATAAAGTTAGGAATTAAAAAAATTAAAAATTAAAAAATCTAAAATAATACAATTTTAAGAATTAACTTAAAAATTTAATCATAGGTTTGATTTTTATTTATAGTAAGTTTCACAAATGAAAGACCATTATAGATTCAACTATTATAATGTAAAATAATGAGATATATTATTTATATTACAAATTTATACTACAATTCTTATAACACAATCCTTTTCTCTACATCACTTTATCTATCATATCTCACACCTCTTTTGACTGTATAAGTTGTTGATACTTGTACTACAAATATGATTTCCCAATCAGGTGGAGACTTGATGCCACAATATATCTAAGGAACCGAAACGCTATAAGCCTTTGAGACAGATCGAGAGGCGCTTTTCTTTGTTCCATAGGTTTTTACCAGGGCTACAAATTTCGCATTGGTTACATAGGTTTTATCTATCACACAATTTTAAAGAAAAATACTTAAATTACCCTTAACCTCTCTATTAATTGACAACAATCTTTTGTTTCTATTGCGGGGCCCAATAATATTTCTGTTCCTTATGCTGAAGAAGAGCTTTCGGGTGGTGGCAAAGAGAACTCTTCTACACCCTCTATACGAGCTGAATTTGGGGCTTGACTTTCATTACTGCTTTCTGCATAGTATATATAGTTTACTAGAGTGAGCACCTTCTTCCAAACAATCTCAATAGCTGAACAACCATGGTTTTCTTCAAATGCCTCTTGTTGCTGTTCATTTTTTTCCATTGATAGCGCCATGGATGTTATCACACAAAAGGTAGAAGTGAAAACAGAAACTACAAAAAGAACCCACAAGCTTTGAATCTTCAAACTTCCGTTTGCATTGGCAGTTATATTGGTTGAACACTCATCTGGATTGTTCAACCATTTATCTTCTAGGGACTTCAACTCTCCATTCTCTGATAGTTGCAATATAGCTTTGGAAAAGTCCCTGGTAATTGGAGAACCTTTCTGGAACATCTGCATATTGAGAGAGCAATGAATATTTAACCTTAGTTCCAAGTGCATTGAAAGACTAGAATTTCAGGAAGGGGATACATTTTTCACTAGTATGGGTGCATGGACATGGTAGAAGTAGAACTATAAAATATGAAAGCAAAAGATTGAATTAGTGGCATTATTCTCCTTTGTTTCCAGTTTCATCTCCAACAGGAATATCCTAAAACTTGATATTCAAAATTCAAATATACTTTCAAACCTTAAAATAAGGAGTCTGTTTTGATATTTGAGATTAGACTACATTTGTCCATAATCATAGCCTTTGATTATATCATGTTCAACTAAAACTGTCGCTGATTTTCAGTTTTCATTTAGAAAAGAAGGTAAATAGAGTTCCAATTTCCAAAATAAGTTTCTGTTATTGCTTACAAAGCCTAGTCCTCCGAATCTGTTGGTAGGTGTGAAGGCAGAGTATCCCCGGCAGTTTTTGCTAATGAAGACTTTTTGATAAGGAATTTCCATAAAGGCAGCTGCTATGCGCTTGCTTTTGAATTCTTCGGTATAGTTGTACTCCCGGCTAACTTTGATCATGTTCTGTGACTTGAAATGAAGCATGTTTTCCAGATATTTTCTCACAAATGGATCACCTGAGAAACCAATTTTGGAGTTGCTCCATTTAAGTGACTCGATGTTTTTAACTTTTGGTTGCAATTGCTGAACCGTGAGCATTGAGGATAGATTAGCAGTGTAGCTTGAGGTTAGGATCAAACTGAGGAAGAGCCACACAACAATCACCATTCGAGTCAAGTTGCTATAGATTTTCTCCCCTGCAAGAGGATTACTTGTTAGAGATTTTTTAGGAAGTGAATATTTCCATAATTAAGCTTATTTATGTCTTCCATAAGTAGTAAATAGCTTTATAGTGTTTACAATATTACGTACTGTGGGCAAAGAATACAGCAAAGATGGTAAACCATAGAGCAATGTTGATCTGAGTCTTCAATGGACCATTAAATTCTGGATTCGACTTGCGCTCTAAGTACCAAACTGTTAACATGGTGTAGATCAGGACGGAAACTATAACCATCCACATTTCCCAGGTAAAGGGCTTCATGAAAATCAGAGCTGTTCCCTCAAATTTTGCTGGAACTATCATTGACAATCCTGACTCTGCATATGGCAATGTAAAATCCACGTATTGCATTCTGTCAGCTACAATGGTTAGGTCACCAACACCAGCATCGAAAGTCTCCATTTTTCCATCCAAATGGAAGGCAAGGAGAATTTATATCAGTAAGGGTGTTGTAATAACACTAATGAACACATAAGTAAGAGAGGAAGGGTGTTTAGGCCTTAAGGGTAAGTAACTCAATATATCTTAGCCATAGATGTACTGCTATTCAGTTTGATTGGTCTGTCTCTTTCTCTGAAGTTAAATTCAAGAATATCCTAGAATGTTCTCTCAATGACATTAAAAAAAAAAAGGCATTACAAAGAAATGAAAGGTTGGAAGTACTTACTTTGTTATAGACAAGAAAAACCAGATCAGTGTAGCTTCCATTAAAGGGAACTATTTCATATGGTAGATCATACAGCAATAGATCTAGAACCTTCTCAAAAATTTCAATGCAGAATCCACTATACCTTGTCTGATTTGAGTTTTCATTGTACTCTACCTTCACAAACTTATCAAATGGAGTCTTTCTTGGAACACCAACCCTTTGGAGGCCTCATTAAATTCCCAGGCCAAATTACAGGACCTACCAAGCCTTCTGCTGCATTCTGACCTGCTAATTCAAAGGAAAGGGTCTTGGAGAATCCATACTGTTCAGTCCAAAAGTCTATTTCTTTGTAACCTTTTCCAATTACATTTACAATCCTTAATATAGGAGAGGGGAAGGTCTGCCCATGTTCAAATTTTATTTTTCCACTTAAACCAAGGAAATTTGCAAGAAGCATTTCTTTTAGAAATATCTTAGGGCTACTAATATCATTTCTTAATGCCTCAATGGCCCATGTAACAACTCTAATGCTATCATATGCTTGCAGTGCATAAAATCCAGGTCTGGGGTTATCTTCTTCTGGATATTCCTTCCGAAAGCTTTTCCTGAACTGGACTTGGAAACTCTGATAACCAGTACTATTCGGTAATGAATAAGTCTTGATTCCCAAAACACCTTCCATGGAGGAAATGACAGAGTCACTAACAGAATCTAGCATATAAGTTATGCTTTCTGGAACTATCCAAGCTGTTTCCCTATCCACAAGTCCCATCTTTTTAGCTTCTGCAAATAAACAAGTCACCATAGGTAGTGATGATTGTAAAACTATGAAGACACGAGATTGAGTGTTAAGTAGCTTCAGTAGCTCCACTTGAACTACCCCATCAGGATGAGACAAAGAAGAATAAGGAGGGAGAGGCAAAGAGAGCTCAATCTGTGAACCAACATTTTGAAGTGCCGCAGATAGAATTGCTAGCATCCCGTAATCATTACCATACGCATCCTCTTCGTAAATCACCGAAACTCTTTGCCAATTGTATGCATGAACTAAATCAGCAACGCATTTTACAAATGAAGTTTGATTGTTAGCCATTAATACTAAGAAAGGCCAACGAAACGATGAAAACGTTGGGGTGGTGACCGGTGCAGCAAATGAAATAACAGGAACTTGAGCTTGATTTCCAAGCTCAGCCACCAGAACTGCTTCCTGCCATGACTGCATGCCAATAATCACTTGCACTTTCTTTATTTTAATCATCTCTTCTGCTGCATACAAAAATTCTTATACTAGTTAAGAAAAATTTTCAGTTATAATTATAAAAAGTTTATACACTGAAAACAGTTTTTATTGTTTGCACCGTTTTCTATATAAAACTTAAAAAATAATGTGATATTTTTGTAATTAAAATTGAAAAAAAAAAAGGGCACTAAAGGTTTGAAGCTTAGGAAGAGCAAAGTAACAAACCAATAGAAATTGCTGTTAGGGCCATCCCTCTGGAGTCTCTAAAATGTAGAGACAGCTTGTGGTACTTTGAAGTGTTGTTGTAATTTCGAACTGCAAGTTGAATAGCTAATTTGTGTTCTTTTCCAGCACGAGAGCTAAGATTGAGAATTGCAGCGATGGAAACGAGTGTTTCATTGTTGATGGACTCAACAGGAAAGGGAAAGAAGGAAAAAAGGAAAATGATGGCGGGAAGGAAGTGGGAAACATTTGAATGTTTGGAGTGGGCAATGGAAGGAGAAGAAGCCATGGCTTCCAATGTGGATGGTTGAACTCTTACCATTAATATTCTCACTCAACCGCTTGTGTGGCTTTTCACTTCCATACTTCCTTTCAATAAAACTCATCCCAAAAAATACCAAAATTGAAACTTCTTCCAAATGAAAATGACAGTCACTCCTAGTTGCTTTCCAGAACTTCCATTTTTTAAATCTCAAAGACCGGTTCAGTTCTTGAAAAATAATTAAATTTAATTAATAACTTTTAATTATAAGCTTTAAAAAAATTTCTTAAATAATTTTTTTAGAAAAAATTAAAAACTATACATTAATTTTCTTATAATTATCAAATAAAATTAAATAATATCTTTACAATTTTTGAAAATAATAACGAAATTAATCATTTCAAAACGGTGCTAACTATTTTTATTCTCAAATCTTGAAGTCAAGAACAAAAGGAGAAATCCGAGTGACAGCGTTCTGACCAGTATCTCTTCATTTAGAAAGAGGAAGATACAGAGAATGTATAAAAGAGAAAAAAAAAATATAGAGATAAAAGAAATAAAAAATAAAAGAATTGCATCTTAACCGTCTACTGCAACGTACCAATGTTGTCACTTTTGTACGGAGGATTAGTTTATACAGGAGCTCATTTGTCAAACATGTTAAGGTCCTGAAATGGCAAAAATTCGTATATAAATGTAAAATATATCTATTTATATTATTTCGTAAAATATATTTATTAAATGTAAGATTCATTTTATTTTTTTATTTTTTAAAAACTGTCAAATGTTAAATAAAATATATATATATATATAAATAAATGTAGAAAAATTATGTTTAGAATAATATATGCTTTTAAAAGGATATAAATGACAAGAATTTGATAGTAATGCAGTGTTTGTTTTTTTATTAGATACTATTTTGAAAATAGTTTGGTGATAAATTTTAAGAGTAAATTTTTAATTTAAACATCCAGACTCTACAGATTTAATATTTTAGTTTTTGAAACTTCAAAAATTTCATGTTAATTCTTAATTTTATTAAACAATAATTATTTTAGTTTTTTAAGTGAAAAATAATAATAATAAATAATTTTTTACAAAATTTAGAAATTAATAAATTTTTAATTATAAAAATTAAAATACTTAACTAATATTAAATACAAATTAGAGTTCCTTATCACAATAGCCTTTCGCACCGTATGTTACTTTTTTGTTGTTGTTACATTAGTTTTATTATATTCAAACAATACTTTAATCCTAACTTTTTCTAAGGAAGTCACAAAAATTGAGGTGTGATTTGATTTGAGAAAATTTTTTATTTCATTTTAAATTATAAAATATTATTTTTTGTTTTTATTTTATTTTTATTTTGAAATATTTGTATAATATTAAAAACAATTTATTGTTTTATTATTTTCTATAAAAAAATTTAAAAATATAAAAATAACATAGCAACCTCAAAAATAAAATCCATAGTGCAGTGGATAGTTTAATATTGATTGATATTCATTCGAGTTTATCAGCAAATTGTCTTCAAAATATGGTGAGAAAATACCAAAAGATTCTTAATATTTCAGACAAATGTGTTGCTATAGATAAGCTAATCTTCCATCTGAACGTGGAAACATTGGTACCATAACTATTGGTCGTTGCTATTTCGGTTCGTTTTTAACTCCAAAACTGCGTATACTCTTCTTTTATTTTATTTTATTTTTGTTTATTTATACGTGAGAAAGAAAAATTCGTGTGTACTCTAATGTTAGACCGACGCGTTGGAGGACGAGAAATTAATTTGGCCTCTTGTTCTTGACTTCAAGATGTCAGAGTAAAAATTGTTAGAACGAGTCAAACGGAATATATGAAGCACAAACCAGAGTACACGTAAAGCATATTTTTCAAATTGTGCAGTGGTGAATCTAGAACCTCGCTACTGAGACAGTTTAATAAAAAGAAATTAACAATGGTCATGTCTTTTATTTCAATTCGTTTCATTAATAATCAAGATTCTGGATTCCCTAGTTAAAATGGGACAACCCTCCTGCTCCCTTTTGAAATTTCGAGTCTCATAAAAATTCGCGGAATGTTTCAAAATCCATTTGTTTGGCCTCTAAGTTTCCACATCATATAGATTCGTTACACTGAACTTTCTTAATATTGGCATAATTATAACGTTCTCTAGATTAAAATTATACTTGTCTCTCTTTCTTTAATATTTTAAGAAATTCTTTACTTTGTAGGTGGATTTGTTAAAAGTAAAAAGTGTACGCCTTATTATTTATAAAAAAATTATATTATATCCTCTTAGATTTATTAAAAAAATATTTAATATATTTTTTTATCCAACACAAATTTTTTTAATTTATATAAACATATAATATTATATATTTTTCTCAATTATATAATTTTATACAAACCTTTATATATATATATATATAAAGATAAAAAAATATTAAAAATAAAAAATATCAAATATTTTTTCGATATATCTTAAATATAACAATATAATTTATTCTTTATAAAAATAATATCAAAGTGTAATAACATCACATAAAATATATATAATTTTTTAAATAAAAATATTAATATAATTAAAAAATTTATCCTAATATCTCTTATATTTTTATAAAATTTCACGTGATATCTTTAATTTTTTTACCTACATATATCCTTAATGTTTGAAACTAGTTGCAACATACACCCTTACAAATTTTTAAATTATTTCTAACTTTGCACACAAGTAGTTTATAACTATTTTTAATGTATATTATATTGATATTTTTAAAATTTATAAAAAAAAATACTTGTATCCATTTATTTTATATTATTATAAATTTTTATATATAATATTATAAAAATTAACTAATAAGTTGGTCTTCAGAGAAACATATTTTTTATTTATGAATTATTAAAATTTTATTTTAAATTACAAATTTTTAAATAATAAAATATTAATTCATTTTTTATTTTATTTTCAAGATAACAAATATAATATTTCATACATCTTAATTTTTATATTAAAATATAAATTAATATAATATATTAAACAATATTGATATTTTTATAATTAAACATAATCATATTTTATTTAAAATAACTTTGAATATAATAAAATTTAATTTTTTATCAAAATGTTACCAATATACTTTTTATCAATAAATAAAAAAGTACGAATCACTAGAAAATTGATTTAACAGTGAAAAGTTGAATATTATAATAATTTTATATAAAAATTCTAAGTTTAAATTTTATTAATTTTTTTTCATATCAAAATTAAAAAGTACTTAATAAATGTATGAACTCCTACAATAGTCTTACAAAATATATTTTTTTATCTCTTTTATTAACATTTTTCTTTTAACATCTTTTTTATAACGTGAAAGTTAAAATATTTGTTAATTTTAATTACAACAACCAGTTTCTTTAAAATTATCTTAATCTTTTGGATCATCATCTATCGTATATGGTAAATTATTTGAATTAATTAAAATAAATAACAACAAATTTATTTATATATCACCAACTTCTCAACTATTATATACTCAAATCTTACATGAAAATTAAATTAAAAGATGCATTGAATTAATTTACATTTTTACTTACTTGAAAAGAAATTTTTTTGCAGGATATTTATAAAAGGTGTTTTCTTCATATTTCTTTAAATTAAATGATAGCAAACTCTTACTATTATACATGTAACATATGTTTAATAACATTTATTATAGTTGACAGAAAATTATATAAATTTTGTTAATAAGAATTTTTAAAAATTATATATATATATATATATATATATATATATATATATATATCCTTTATTATAAATTTATATTATTTAAAATTTATTTTTAATTATTTTTTACTTTAAAAAATTTTAGATTACATTTAGAATCAGTATACAATATAAAATATATATATATATATTATTATAATTTTATATAATTAATTTTTGTTTAATTTATTCTTCAATTTAAATATATAAACACTTAAAATATATAATAATATTAATTATTAATGATTAATAATGATAAAAAATTAAATATAAATTTAATATAAGAAATAGAAGTAATATATTTTTATTATACATTTAATAAATCAATTATTTTAAAATTAAAAAAATAGATTAGAAGAGAAAGTATTATATTTTAAAATATAATGATATAATTATTTAAAAATAGAAAAGAAACACCAAGATTGAAATTTTTTTATTAAAATTAATTATATATCATTAATATTTATTGAGAAATTGCTAGTTTTATTAAAAATATTTAATAAAAAATTATACTAAATATTTAAAAATATATAATATTATGATAAAAAATTAATTTAAAAATATTACTATTTAAAAAAAAATGTACAATATAAGTTGAAATTTTTATTAATATATTAATTTTTAAATTTTTTACTGCATTATTTTGTATGATATATTTAAATTCATACTAATATATAATAACTATTTATACTAATATATATTTTAAAAATATTTATTTATTGTACAAAATTTTATTTTTAAGTATGTTTTTATTTTAACATTTAAAACATTTAAAATTAGTGTATAATATATAAATAATATATTTTGTTATAGTTTTACCAAATTATATTTGATTATTTTATTCTTCAATTTAAATATATAAATAATTAAAACGTATGCAATAATATCAATCAATATTCATTCATAATGATAAAAAATTATTAAATTTAATATAGAAGTTAGAAGTAATATATTTTTTATTATAATTTTAATAAATGAATTGGTGTTAAAATGAAAAGTTAAGATTGATAAACAAATTAAATTTAATATAATATATTTTAAAAATATATTAATATAAATATTTTAGAATATAAAATCAACAAAAGAGACTCAGAATATTTTTATTAAAAATTAATTGCGTATTATAAATTTTTACCAAAATTTTTTATTTCTATTAAAAATGTTTTTTATCATCAAAATATTTAATAAAAAATTATAATTAATATTTTAAAAATATTATGTTATGATAAAAAATTCTAAATTAAAAATATTATGATATAAGAAATTATATATCATAATTTAAAATTTATACTAATATATTAATTTTAATTATTTTCCACATTATATATTATATGAAATATTTAAATATATACTAATATTAATTAAACTTTATTTTATAATAATTTTAATATATATATATATATTTATTTATTTATTCTCATCCTAATATTGATATTAACCTTATTATTATTTTTATTTAAATTTTTCCTAATATTATATATTAATCATATTTATTTATAATTAAAAATTATATTTATAATAATAAAAATAAAAAGTAATTTGATAATAATAATTTAAATAATCTTTATCTTTTTATAAAAATGGATATAAGTGTACTATTTATTGTTATAACTGTTAGTAGCAATAAATTTAAATAAACATTTAATGTTGACACATTAAATGAAATCAAACACATACCACTTTAATAATGGTGAAAAATTAGTATCCGTTATTTAAAAAGGTATAAAAAAATATCTTTATAAAATAAATGTAATATAAAAAAATAAAATAAATTTTTTTAATAAAGTATATTAAAATTTAGATATTTTAATTTAAAAAATATATATTAAATTTTTTTTAATAAAAAATGATATCACAAACCATTACACTTATACTCATGTGTTTTAATATAACTGCATCTAATACATCTGATAAAAGAATGATTTTTTCTTTTAAAAACTTTAACATAGTAACAAACTAAGTCACTTAAAAAGGTGGTTCCTATAATAAAAAAAAGGACATAAATATTGTACAGAACTTCGTCGTGTAATCTGCACATATAATTAATATCAATCTTAAATAAATAATGTAACTATTTCTGTGGAATTTCATATACCACTTCCCACAGGCTACCTCAGACGAAGACCCTTTTCATAGGGTATCTTTGTGTCAAAACATTGGAGACCACAGTTCAATGCATGTATGGGATTCGAACTTTACCTGTCTTCATGGAAAATTATGCCATTGGAAGAAAGTCCATACACGTTTTTCAATGAATGCATAATCGTGAATACAAAGAAATTGACCCCGAATGCATCTACCTTCAATACTATCCCTAAGGCAATATCAAAACTATATATATATATATATATATATATATATATATATATATATATATATATATATATATATATATATATATATATATATATATATATATATATATATATATATATATATATATATATATATATATATATATATATATATATATATATATAAGTACTTATCCTTTATAATATTTTATTTTATTTTAAGAGTCTATAAATGATCATCAATTATAATATATAATTAAGTTAAATATATTTTTAATTTTTTAAAATTTTAAAGTTTTAATTTTTATTTTTAAAACATTTAATTTTGGTTTTTTTACCTTTTAAAATAGTCTGATTTTATTTCATAAAGTAATTGATGTTTAATATGAATATTAAACCATAATAATAAAAATTAAAAATCAAATTATTTTAAAAATTAAAAATTAAAATTAAACATATTAAAAATTAAAAATTAAAATTTTAGACGAATCAAATATATATTTAACCCTATATAATTTTAAAGGTGAGAGCCACATAGAAAAATTAGTATTTATTTTATCCGTTCCCATTAAATATTTAATTGTACATAATTAATATATAATAAGTAAACATATTTAAATATAATTCATATATAATATAAAAGAATAAAAATTTAAATAATATAATTTATCAAATATAATAAAAATAACATTTTAAAAAAAATTTATTATAAAATTTTTATTAATATAACCATTAAATTTAAATTTTTATACATAAAAAATTAAGTTAATATATATTTTTTCAAAATTAAAAAATTAATTAATATTCTATTTTTAACATATAATATAAATAAACTATTATTATTAACTTATATAAATATTTAAATTATGTAAAATTATATATATATATATATATATATATATATATATATATATATATATTAATAAAAGTTAGATCTGTTTATCAACTATAAACTTTAACATTTATACTAGTTAATAATTTTTTATAGAATATATGTTTTACCAATTCAATCATTGACTTAAAATTTATTATTAAATAAATTGTATTTATAAAATTTTATACAAAACAAAATTTAATATATATTTTATTTTCTAATTTTATTTTAATGTCTAATATATTATTTAAATATATTTTAAATATTAATAATTAAAAAAATATACCTTCAAATATTTAAATTCTTTAAAATTTTATATATATAATCATAAAAATATTATAATATAATTAAATAATTATATTGATAAATTATATATCTTATAAAAAGTTATTAAATTAATTTAAATATAAAAATCTAACATTTAATATCAATATATATAATATTAAATAAATCAACTATTAAATTGATAAAATTTATTTTTAATAAAAATTATTAAAATTATTATTTAATATTATTTGATATTATCTATTATTAAAATATAACTATTAATTTTATATTAAATGTTAATTTTATATTTTTTAGTAAATATTTTTATATAACTTATATATTAATATATTTTTATATAAAGTTTTTATTCATATGTATTGTAGATATTTTATTTAATTATTTATCATAATATATTTATGTATAAATTTTAAATTTCTTATGACATAAACATTGATAATATTAATATTATTTTATTTAAAACTTTTATTCATGTGATATAAATATTTATTCTACTATTTCAAATATTAATATATTTTTATTATTTTATCCTCGTGTGATGTATGTTTATCCTTGTGAATGAAATATTAAATACACTTTATATAAAATTTTCATCTATATGTGATATATTTACTCTTAATTATATATTAACTAATACATTTGCATGTAAATGTTCCTTTTGTGTTGTATCAAAATTGACTCATGATTTATATATCAATATATTTGTTTTTAATTTTGTATCTCTTATAATAATATATTTACGTTTAAGATTTAAATATTAACATTTTTTTGAAAAAAATTTCCAATTCTTATATATATATATATATATATAAATAAAAGATACCAAATATTTTGGTATAACTACACCTTTGTCAAACGGTTCTAGTATCTAATGAAACAACAAGTGTACTAAATGTTTGAGGAATTTTATGATCACTCAAAACTACCTCATGGCCTTTTATCCTTATTCCTTACACTAATTCCAAAGGTCTCGAACCCCCAAAGTCTAAACGAATCTTGTCCGATAACCCTACAACGTTTTCTGTACAAACTCATGTTAAAGAAACTTGCAATGAGGTTGAAATTGGTTTTGGGGACGTAATCTTTGAAATGCAATAAGCCTTTGGTGTAATCATCATAAATGAAGTAGTGTCCCATGCACAACACATAACCTTGAAATGCCTCATTCTAAAGATAGATTTCTAAAAAGCTTATGATTCTGTTGCCTGGTCAGTGGTCACGAACATGTTTACAAGCACGTAACCTCTCCATCCTAGTAAATGACAGAACTACAAGTGAGATACAAATTAAGCGTGTGCTGAAACAAGGTGACCCTTGTCACCCTTCATGTATCTACTAGTGACCGTGGCACTCAGGGATCTCTTTGCCAATGCTTTAAAGAAGGGTCTTTTTTCCATGGATACCAGCTAGGTGAACCTGCACAAATAGTATCATTACTACTCTATGCGGACGACACCATCATAGTTGCATTCCCCATTCCAGAAAATATGTGGACAATTAAAGCCATTTTCAGATGCTTCAAACTTGTGGACAATTAAAGCCATTTTCATTGAAGCTCCATCTTCGATCTTAACTTCAATCAAGATGTTATGTACCAAATCATTAAAAAAAAAAATTATTTTTTAGTAACAATTTTAAATGATAAATACTAAAAATAATGATAATTTTTAGTAACAATTTCCTAGTACCTGTTGGAAGCATCTCACACTCTCAAATTAATTCACCTGCAGATGACCATTACATGGAGAGGTTATAACTATCACTTGACAAGCATAATATTAATTCAAGAGGTATACAAATTTTCCACAAAAGAGTTGACCATTACATGGAGACGATCATTATTTTCTTAGAAACAAGACCGACTTGGGACCCTCAAATTTCAGCTGGCCTTAATTCCAATTAATCCAATGATTAAAGATAGATGGGTTTGGGGAGCGGAACAAGATGGTAAGTACTGCTTTGGATAAATACTAGATATAATAAGGGTACTCCAATATCTTACTGTCGCAACCGTAATTCCGACGAGACGACGAACTCGCTAAAATTTTAAAAAAAGTAGATTTTAATGATGTGGATCGTTTTGATCAATGTGGAGTCGCCACCAAATTTTTATTTAAGGGAAAAAGATTTGGAAAAACCCTGGATGAGATTTAGGTTCGGGAGTCGGTTACGAGTGGGGAAGGTGTTAGGCACCCTACTCGCCTGTTCCGAAGAACAGTACCCTTAAATTGAGTGTGTGATTATTTGAAAATAGTTTGATCCCTTTTATTAGAGTGAAAATAAATACTTGATGGAGGTTAGCCTGACAGGACTTGATCCTGCTCCTACGTATTCCCCGGTGCAATGGGAAACTCAAGGCTTACGTAGTTCTGGTTTGATTCGAAGGCTTGACCTTCGAAAGTGTTCAATAGAATGTTTGAAACGTGCTTGAAGGCTTGACCTTCGGAGCGACTTGGAAAGTAATATTTGAAAATGGCTTGATTGTTTTGAATGTATTTTAAGGAGAATCCTTAGTCCACATATGCACAAGATCCAAGACAACTACGGGCCGCATCGGGATCCATACGATTCTAAACCGAACAAAGAAAAAGCTACCTGGAGTTAGGTGCCTAGGGTTCGTCGCGTGAGACTTTAGGGATTCTAAAATGAAGTTTTACAAAAGGATCTTCAGTCCACATATGCACAGGGTCCAAGACAACTACGGCTGCACTTGGGACCTATATGAATTCCCAGGAAGCGAACAGCAGAAAAAACTACCAGTTCATCCCTAGGATCCATTGCGTGAGACTTAGGACCGATAAGCTTGATTAAAAATGGAACGAAAGATTGATCTTGATTGATTTAAAAAAGAATTTGATTTGAATTTTCTTGATAAGAGTTTGTTTTGAAGATTTGATGGAAAGAGTTATATAGAGTGATGGGGAAATTCTTTTGGGGTTAGTTTTATAACTATTAGGAATTTTGGGGCAATTTGGTAATTTGATAATTAGTAGAGATTTCAATACTTATTTAGCAATTATGGAATTTTATAAACTTAATTAGCAATTTTGGAATTTTTATGAATCATTTAGGAATTTTGTGAATTATTTTAGAATTTTGGAATTTTCATTAATTTTCTGTATTTTTTAGAATTTTATTAATTTTCTGCAATTTTAGAATTTTTTAGGGGCAAAATAGGGATTAACCAAATTGTCTAGGGGGAATCCTGTAATTTACAAGGTATGGGACAGAAATGGTATTAATGAGAAGCCCAAGGGCAGATTGGGTATCTACCCTGGCGGGGGCATATCTGGAATTTTTGTGTTTGGCCAAGGGCAAACTGGTCATTACAGGGGCAGGGACATGGCTAGAATTTTTGCGTTTAATTTACAAGGTATGGGACAGAAATGGTATTAATGAGAAGCGAGGGGCGATTGGTATCTACCATCAGGCGGGCATTATTCGGAATTTTTGTGTTTGGCCAAGGGCAAACTGGTCATTACAGGGGCAGGGACATGGCTAGAATTTTTGCGTTTGGCCAAGGGCAAACTGGTCATGTGAGTATGCGGGGACAGATTGGGAATTATTGGGTTTCATTAGGGTATTTGGGTAATTGAAGATTGAGGCTGTTTAATTTCTTTTTAACATAAAAGGTTCTAGGGAGGGGCTCGAACCCCTAATCCAGGGAACTTGGACCACTACCAATACCACCAGACTGTGCTTATGATTGAATTCATGGTGCCTTGGTCTTAATCTAAACCATGCTATGAATTATATTTAAATTAAATCCACAAAGGCAGGGGGCCAGGATTTGAACCTGGGGTCTACTGGTCATCAGGGGCAGGGACTATCCACTAGGCCAAGCCTCCAAAAGCAAGCGAAGGACGCACGAACCAAATCAAGAACCCGTATGCTGATATATTCACAGAATAATATTGGGACAACTGCCGAAAACAGGACCAAAAATCTGGTGCAACCCCGATTCTAACTTGTGCTTAGTTTTCCCGCATTTTTGTGATGCCATAATGACCATTGTTTCCAATCCCTGTGGCCCCCTGGTTCCAATATAGATTGACGCAGAAGGAGTAGGCAGTTGGAGATTGAAAGGGATATGAATATCATGGCTATGATCTGCATATCCATTGTGCCTAGGTTTCAGGCGTATGAACACATCTTAGCAATTGAGCTTTTCTACATAGAGACTTGGATTATGATAATAAGATCAGGTTCTACCTAAATGACTTCATATCCTAGGCTGCCTATCATTCCACCTGAATCTCAGATCAGACCAAATGAACTACAATCAGAACTTGGTGGTTTGAATCCAGTAATTGATTGTGTGCAGGTCTTGACTGAATGCTTCTAGATTAAGCCATGAGATTGCGATTTCCAATTTCTTCCTAAGCTTATAGACTTGGATTGTTATTTTCAAATATAAAGAAAGGACTAGTTTAGTCAAGTCATAAGCAGATTCATATCTCCCATTTTCCTGCAACTTCTTATACTAAGTACATTTCCTTCCCTGGTCTATTCTATCCAACCTCCCTGTTCTGCTAACCTGTAAATATTAACTGTGGAACCATGGCCAGAATTTAGGCTACTGATTGGTGCGGGGGTGACACAGCCCATGCTCGAATCGTTGGCTCTAATAATTAGCCTAAATTCAAATCACGATTTTGCTTTCAAACACAAAATCTAACCTGCATTTCTGTTTTGATTCATCAATCATAAAGAATTAGAGTCAGCCACTGCCTTAGTCTTCCTGATTGATCCTATATATTAGGAGTAGGATGAGGATACTCTTTGGTTCATTCCCCTATAATCAGCTGGTGGACATGGTTCCAATATGACCAAATCCCTTAGCTAGTTTGGGTCCCTCATTGATCATTACCACTCTTAAGCCTATGGAAAGGGAAGGATGATCTTTTTGAGTTAGAGTCTGCCAGATGAGGTTCCTATGCTGCTAACCTTATTATTTGGCCAGAATCTGATCTAATATGCGTTTCATTTCTCTATTTTATCTCACTCATCACTAGGTATGTATATATATTGGGTTACAGGCTAGCAGTGTTCCTTTAGACTTAGTCTCCTATTGACTGGAATCTCCAGGATGCTGATATGTCCAATTTATCTAACCTGGCATTTGGCTAGAATTTAAAGGAATTGGCGATTATCATTTTTTACCTATGTGGAGCTTGCCTAGCTTAGTGGAGGACCTCTCGGATGTGTTCTTCTACCAATGAGTTTGTACTAACCAGGATCTCAGTAGATGAATCTTATGAATACTGAGTGAGGGCTTAGCAAGTGGTTCTGCTAGTCACAGTTTAATGAGGAGCAGGTCTGTGCTAGTTCTCCTATGGTTGTAAGGCTAACTTCACCAAATCTCAGCAGCAGCCCAGACCCTTCTTGACCAACTAGTTATACCCCCACATTTACCTGGAACAATACAGGCATATTTTAGTGACAATACTCAG
This sequence comes from Canavalia ensiformis, assembly GCA_026541065.1. NCBI lineage: Eukaryota > Viridiplantae > Streptophyta > Magnoliopsida > Fabales > Fabaceae > Canavalia > Canavalia ensiformis. The sequence continues at coordinate 266,825 of JAMKYM010000214.1, forward strand.
AATTTTAGTTCCTCTGGTACACAGGCTCTATTCACACAAGCATGGATGAGCTGAACTATTACCTACGAAAATCCCAGCAAATTATAGGCCAACTCTTTTGAATTGTTATCCACTCTTTTACGTTAATTGACACCTACTGTCCCAAATGTCTAATTGGAGGCCATCTAAAATGTTTTGTTGTGACGAGCATTTTGCAAAGGCAATTGGACCAATATATGGTGTTATGACATTCCTGCTATATCAGGACTCTTTGATGCAATGTCATCAACTAGTAATATGCTTAGGATCAATTTAAGAATAACAATAAGATAAATGGATCACATTTGGCTACTTTCAGTGCGACACTAGGCTTTCATTATACCTGACTTAATTCATACAGATTCTATCAAGATGAACATCTGAATTACTCATGCATTCATTTTTTCTAATCATCAAACAACAACTAATCACTAAAATAATCCCAGCGGGAGTTAACAGGAGATACATTGATTAAGTGTATGAATCAAGTAAGAATGTCAACCTGTTTTAAATGCTAGTTTTACAAGAGACAGAACTTCTCTCAATCAAGGCTGAGGTTGGTTGCTAGAACTCAATTTGCCACCACAGAAGATCCTAATTGGCTTCCAACTGCTATGGCCTGATGCCAATGGCCCATACTTGCTAATATAATCACTCAACACCTAACAACATGTGCATTACAAGAACGAGCCTTGTGACATATGATCCATTTGACATTAAAATCCAAGGGTGCGGGTCATCTTGCCCGAATTATACATCGTGCATAGCTCCGAGGCTCTTTTACACTAATTTGTGGATTATATTAAGCCATTTACAAAGGCTGATTCGATATGATGCATCCATCAGTTAACTCTTTTGGGAAAAAACTTCTTGCTATGGTTAGCCTGTAATTGATCTGTTTCTGCATTAGCCAAGGGAACTATAACAGGTGTTTATCCTGATTGCTCGCTACTTGCGACCATCTAATCTAATTTGGTCCCTAATGCAAGCACTCTAGAATTACTCCTATGCAAGGTTCTACGATGGTTAATTGATCTGACTTCTGATGACCTGAATAAAAGGAGCAACATGTAACCTGATGTCACATACTTGGAAGCATAAGTCAGGCACTTACCTGATTTGCTTCTCCTATCAGGCCCAACTCAAAATTCTCTACACTATTTTTTGAATACTGATTTTGGTCAATAGAAAAACTAGTCTTGATATGATAGAACCTACTTGGTGTGCCTTTGCTCTATGTTCTTATACAGTGTAACCTAGAGATTGGAGTTTTATCTTGAGTTCCCTAGCTAACAGGTTAGGCTATGCCCGGGGCAACAGGATTATCGGACTCGCCGTACGCTAGACTAACTAACGCTGGAATTTAAGATCTTATCAAGACATGTCCTTGTTCAAATACTAGGTCAGATCTTCCTTAAATTGAATTACTTTCGCTCTATTGAAAGATCCTAGCCTGTAGGACCAGGAGCTGGAATAAACTCTGAATGGCCCTCGGACCTATGACCTGTGAATACTCACAACCTGTAATCCTCAATGGTTCATACTAAGGAATTTTGTACAGTTGTTGGTTTTGAGCTAAGCAGTACACATAGCAGACATTGTTTTCACACTCTCGGTTCTTTTCCCAAAGAGATTAACCTAGGGAGAATGTTGTTCAGCTAAAAGGAAGGGGACCTAGGTTGGGTAAGGATTGTTGGAGTCATAACTGAATCATGCTTTTTAATAGACTCAAGCATATTCCAGATTTTCACATAAATTAAACAACATGCAACTGCTACACTAATGATCAACAATGAGCAAGATGCAGTAATATCATTTAGATTAACTTATCTTATTTGTTGTTAATGCAATGAATATGTGATGAACCGAAATTTGCATAGATATAACATATAGAGAACAAGCAATGGATCATCAAAGAGTGAACCGGAGAGAACAATTCAAGCAAATCGAATCAAGAATCACAAATCGACCAGATTATTACTCGAATCATCCCAATCCAACCAGCCCAAGCAGAGTTAATTCAAGAATCATAAGTACAAACAGAGTTATCAACTCAGCTCACCATAACTGAACCAAATCAAGCAAGCTAAATCATAAATTAGCAAATATGATCAAGATCCTTAACAACAACTGCCTTCATTCCGATATTGTCAAGCTTAAACCATCAATTGAATAGAAACGCCATCATTCATGCGTCTAACAACAATGAAATCAGTCATGCCTACCAACCTGAAAGATGCTTGAATTCGGAGAGGCGGCACCTTTCTTGGATGAGATTAGGATTCAGCTACGCCAAAATGATCTCTCGACTGGTATGCGACACTGCTAGTTCTTGAAGGAAGCTATGACTCTAGAGAGCCCCGGTTTGTAGAATCGAAGCTTCAGTTTGATCCCCTCCAGTTCTCAAAACCTCTGCTCTCAAGACCAAGTTTTCGCTCTCCCTCCCCAAAGTTTTTTTTCTTCTTCTTCTCCTCTGAATCTCTCCTTCAAAATCCGTTTTTCAGGTTTTTTTAGAAGCAACGAACCTCCTCCTCTGTTTTTCCCCCCCTTTTTCTTTATATATTTTTTATTTTTATTTTTATTTTTTATTTTTTTTAATTTTTTTTATTATTATTATTTTTTTACTGATTTTATTTTTATTAATTTTTTCTTTTTTTAAAAACTTCTTATAATAATTTTATTTTTGTTTTTTCGTTACATCATTTTTATTATATATTTTTTATTATTACTTTTATTTTTTATTTCCATCGTAGTATTATTTTTTCAGAATTTTTATATCTTATTTTTTCCTTTTAATTTGGTTTTTCTTCAAACTTAATATTTTTGTTTTGTGTTTTATTTGGATTTAAGTCTAGAATTATTTTATTCTTCGAAAATTTATTGTCTGTTTAAATGTTCGTCTGTTTTCTGTTTGTCGGTTTAATTGTTTGTCTGTTTTCTGTTTGTCTGTTTAATTGTTTGTCTGTTTTCTGTTAGATTTGAATTTTGTATTGATTTTGAATTTAAATCTTCTCTTTAATTATGATTCTAATTCATTTTGAATTTCTTTTATACATCAACTTCCTTAAAATGGGTCTCGGGCATAATTGGGTGTTTACAGTTTGCCCTTCTTTACTTATTTTCTTACCAGATAATGTGAGAAGCGATTCTCTGAATTATCGTGGTAGGAAAATAAGTAAAGACGTGAACACCTCATGTCTGAGACAGACTTTTTGAAAAAGCTCCAAGAATGACACTAGAAGCCTTGAGCTTAGAGTGAACCCCATGGGTGCATGAAGAATGGTGATGGAGTGACTTTACTGGCTTCGTGTGTTGTGATACTGAAACTATGAGACTGAAGTATGGAAGGCCTGACAACGTCGGCCTACAAGCAATACTAAACTAGATGGATGACCTGACAATAGCGGCTTGAAAGCAATAAATCTAACTACATAGTGGCTTGACAACATAGGCCTGAAAGCAATAAATCTAAAGTTGTATAGGCGGTCGTCAAAGATAGCTCGAAAGCGGTAGGAATCTAAACTACAAGGCGGCTCGACAACATAGGCTCGAAGTAAAGAAATCTAAACTATAAGGCGACGACAACATAGGCCTGAAAGCGATAAATCTAAACTATAAGGCGGACGACAACATAGGCCCAAAGCAAAGAACGAAACTACAAGGCGCTCGACAACATAGGCCTGAAAGCAGTAAATCTAAACTATAAGGCGGCCTGACAACATAGGCCTGAAAGCAGTAAATCTAAACTATAAGGCGGCCTGACAACATAGGCCTGAAAACAAGAATCAACTACAAGGTGGCCCCACAACATAGGCCTGGAAAGGCAACGAAACTACAAGGTGGCCTTACAACATAGGCCTCAGAGAATCTAAACTATAAGGCGGCTCGACAACATAAAGCCCGAAAGGTGAAATCTAAACTACAAGGCGGCTCGACAACATAGACCTCAAGGGCAAGTAAATCGAGAATCCAAGGCGCCCGACGACATAGGCCTCGAAAGCAAGAATGAACTACAAGGCTGACAACATAGGCCTGAAAGCCTTAAATCTAAGCTACAGCGGCCTGACAACATAGGCCTGAAAGCATTAAATCTATGCTACAGCGGCCTGACAACATAGGCCTGAAAGCCTTAAATCTAAGCTACAGCGACCTGACAACATAGGTCTGAAAGCAATAAATCTAAACTACAGCGGCCTGACAACATAGGCCTGAAAGCAGAAATGAAGGATGCAATGCTTTAGCCTGACAACATAGGCCAGTGAGCAGAATCGAAAAGATGCAATGCTAAGGCCTAACAACAAAGGCCAGAAAGCAGAAATGAAGGATGCAATGCTTTAGCTTGACAACATAGGCCAGTGAGCAGAATCGAAAAGATGCAATGCTAAGGCCTAACAACATAGGCCAGTGAGCAAAAGTGAAAACTTGAGGAGAACCCCGTTGTTGACGGGAAGAATGCAAATGGAATCCTGTTGTTGCCAGGATAAATGCAAACCTGCTTGACAGGTGGACAGAAAATAAACATGCTTGAAATCCTGTTCTAGACAGGAGAATGCAAACGAGGTCCCGCTGTTGCCGGGAAGATGCAAATGATGAAATCTTGCTGATGCCAGGATAAATGCGAACCTGCTTGACAGGTGACAAAACATGCATGAAATCCTGTTCTAGACCGGAGAATGCAAACGAGGTCCCGTTGTTGCCGGGAAGATGCAAATGATGAAATCTTGCTGATGCTAGGATAAATGCGAACCTGCTTGACAGGTGACAAAACATGCATGAAATCCTGTTGTTGACAGGAGAATGCAAATGAGGTCCCGCTGTTGCCGGGATAAATGCGAACTTGCTTGACAGGTGACAAAACATGCATGAAATCCTGTTGTTGACAGGAGAATGCAAATGAGGTCCCGCTGTTGCCGGGAAGATGCAAATGATGAAATCCTGCTGTTGCCAGGATAAATGCGAACCTGCTTGACAGGTGACAAAAACATGCTTGAGGTCCTGTTGTTGACAGGAAAGATGCAAGCCTGCTAGACAGGCAATGGGGAATGAAAGAAACTTGTTAAGACATGTAAAAGGAAAAAGATCCTGTTGTTGACAGGAAAGATGCAAGCCTGCTAAGCAGGCAAACGAAAAGTAAGGTGATCTATACTAACTTGAGAGAATGGCCCGTCAGGGCAGGCGAAACATGAATGACCTGTTAAGACAAGCAAACGAAAAAATGACAAGAATCTATTAGGACAGGTATCGAAGTAAAGCCCTGTTGTTGACAGGAAAGAAATGATCATGTTAAGACAGGAAGGAATCATGTAGAGGTCCTGTTGTTGACAGGGTGGAACACAAACTTGATGTGCCTTGAGGTGGCGCATGAAGAGGGATTATAGATTTCTTCGTCAGTTGCCGTCGGACAACTTTATTTTGAAATTTCTTTTTCTTGAATTAAAATAAACTGCTTATTCTACCTTGAACTTGAAGGTTTTTTTTTTGGCACTTGATGATTACTCTTTGAGAAAACTTGGGCAACCATATCTTGCCCCAGTTTAAAATATTCCTGACAATTGAGGAATGCCTTGATTTGAATGAAGTTTGGGCGAATATTTTTCCCTAGTTTAGGCCTCGATGAGATTGATGATGAGCTTGACTTGAATTTTCTGGGCCACTTTGCCCTATTGAACTTGATAGGAGTTGAGGAATTGAGGATTGTCTCAACTTGGGTTATCTTGGGCGAATGTTTGCCCCAGTTTTGTTCTTGGATTTAAATCTTTCTTGGGCAAATGTTTGCCCCGGTTTGGACTCGGTCCAGAATCTAAGGATGACCTTAATTGAGATTTTGTGGGCAAGTGTTAGCCCCAGTTTGAACTTGATTTTGAGGATGACCTCAAATTGAATTGTGTGGGCAAGTGTTTGTCCCAGTTTGAACTTGATTTTGAGGATGACCTCAAATTGAATTGTGTGGGCAAGCGTTGCCCCAGTTTGAACTTAATTTTGATCTCAAACTGTATTTTTGTGTGGGAAAGCATTTGCCCCAGTTTGAGTTGATTCAGAATTTGAGGATGACCTCAAATTGACCCCCCTTTTTGTGTGGGCAAGCGTTTGCCCCAGTTTGGAAATCTTTTAATTATGATCGATTCAGGCAATTTTACCTAGGTCTTAATTAGTTTTTGAAAAATGAGTTATGAAATGCTTGAATGAAAAGATGCTTATGTGCTGTTTGAATAAATGAGGAGAATATGGTATTTGTGATGCTTGAATGAATGCAGAAATGATGCGGGGTTCTCATTTTGCTGCTTGAAATAATTATTTGATGAAATAGATGCTATTGAATGCAAACCATGAAATGGTGTAAAACTTTTTGTTTCTCTTGATTTTTAATTTTTTCTGACACATTCTTCCTCGACAACCCCCTAGTTGGTGTGACAAGAATCAAAAATCAGGACGAGCTAGATTGATTTAAATTCGGTGTTTTGGTCAATCTTTTGGCTTCTGATCAGCTTTGGAACTTTCTTTTCCAAGATCTTCGAGATCCAACGGTGGTCAATATTATTGAGCAAGACACACTCCTTTTTAGTGGTATCATGGTTGGTACGAAGATGAATCTTTGGGAAACAATCCTATCGTGTTGCAACGGTCAAGGATTCACCCGACTTGTCATAACTTTTCAAAATTAATCCTTTTTATTTTGACATTTTTCCCATCTCTTTTGGCATGTGCGCTATTGAGGTGTACGACGTGATTCTGGATGGTTAATGAAAAAATATAGGGAAGGTTTGCAAAGGATGTTCGAGGTAGTGTACTTGAAAGGGAAAGATGACAAAAGGTGTGGGTTCGATTGCCCAAATGGCACCTTTTGGTGAAAAATGCCAGTGTTGCTTTTCATAATCTTGATTGTCGAATTAATCGAACTCGAGACAATGGCAAAGTTTTTCCCCAATTTTAGGAATATATGATGTGCAGGATATCATGTTGTCCTGGAATTCTTGGTTTGACCTTAATTTTTGTCTGGGTTGTTCTTTTGAGTTTTCAACCCAGCAGGTCTTTTGTTTCGCCCTGACTTTTGCCTAGGTCGCCCTTACGGATTTTCAACCTAGCGGGCTTTTGTTTGATTATGTCCTATCTTTTGCCTAGGTCTCTTTTGAAGATTGTCGACCTAGCGGGCCTTCTGCTTGCGCCCTAACTTTTGCCTAGGTCGTTCTTGAGCATTACTGACTTAGCGGGCTTTTGTTTGATCGTGCCCTAACTTTTGCCTAGGTCGCCCTTGATTGTTGACCTAGCGGGCTCTTGCTTGATTGTGCCCTAACTTTTGCCTAGGTCGTTCTTAATTGTTGACCTAGCGGGCTTTTGCTTGATTGTGCCCTAACTTTTGCCTAGGTCGTTCTTGATTGTTGACCTAGCGGGCTTTTGCTTGATTGTGCCCTAACTTTTGCCTAGGTTCTTGATTGTTGACCTAGCGGCTTTTGCTTGATCTTAATTGTTGTTGGAAACCGACAAGACCTTTTTTTATCATGACTTTTATTGATATAATCTTGAACTTTAACCCTACTTTTGCCTGGATCGTTTTGGCTTAATCCAGCGGGCTTTCTTCTTTTCCTTGAATAGTTGTATTTTGACCCTGATTTTGCCTGGATCATTTTGATTCAATTCAGCGGGCTTTTCCTTTTTTCCTTGAATAGTTGTACGTTGATCTTGCCAGGATCTTTTGGTTCCTAATTCAGCGGATCTTATCGTGTATCCCTAATTTTGCCTGGACGTGAACTTGATTCCAGCGGGATGTTTTTGTTTGACAAGACACTTTGATTGGGGATCTAGAATCCCTGGTTGTTATTCTACTTCCTCATTGGGCTTTTTCTCTGAGCTTGATTAATCCGACATTCAAGATTACTCATTACAACACTAGCATCCTCACCAATTGGTATTTTATTGCTTGGGTATAGGGATAAGAAGTGGGTTGAAGAGATAAAAAGAATGGTAAATTTTTAGAAGTAAAGCTAAAATGTAAAGCACGTGCTCAAGTGATATGAAAAATGTAATTTTGTATTTATTCATTGCTCATTTATTTACAAAAGATTAACTTTGAAAAGTACGACAATTTGGATGAATATCCTCAATTTGTACAAGGCACTGTCGTGTTGCTCCTGTCTCTTCGGCTGGTTGACGGGCTCGTGATTTGGCAACGGATTGTTTTCTCAGATAGGAGTAAAGCCTCCCAAAATCCAGCCATTTTGCATCAATCGGCTTTGTACCTTTCGCTTCAACGCTAGGCAATCCTCGGTGAGAATGACCAATAAATCCGCATGGTAATCGCATCCGCTTTAGCATCGTACCATTTAGGATATGGTGGCTCTTGAGGTTTCAAAGGATAAGGCGCAACCAACGAGTTTTGGATCAGTCGAGGTAGGAGCTCAGTGTAGGAGATTGAGATAGGATCGAATTGGACAGGTTTCTTCTCCTTTTCTCGGCTTTGATTAGGATTCTGGCTTATGGCTTGTGTTTGGGTCGTGTATGGTGTTGGTGGTCGGACTTGTGTCGCGTAATTGTAAGTAGGAGGGTATGGTGTTTGGTAGGTGGTAGCGATGTAGGGATATGGTGTGTAAGGTGGGTATGGTGTATATGGTGGTGGTCGGAAGCTAGTTGGACCATACTGTGCCATTTGAGGAATGTATTGGCCTTGATTAGAAGCCACATTCTGGTCTCTCCCTGTCTTTTTCTTTCCAGACCAATTGGAAGCATTGATTGTCCCAGTGGGCTTGTGCGATCTTTCAAGCATGCCTTCTCGATCCTTTCTCCCGAAGAATGATAACGACATCGGAGAAGCTAGAAGTTATGCCGACCATCTTGTCATAGAAAGGATGTTGGAGTGTGTCCATGAACATGTTGACCAATTCCCTTCGGATAAGGGGGGTTGTACTTGAGCGGCCAACTCTCGCCCAAATATTGGGCATATCGCTTCAAGGACTCTTCTCCTTTCTTGGCCATATTCTGGAGTTGGGTTCGATCGGGAGCCATCTCGGCATTGTACTGATATTGTTTGAGGAAAGCCTCAGCTAGATCCCTCCATGAACGAATGTGTGTCCGCTCTAGTTGAGTGTACCAGTTTGTAGATGCCCCTGTTAAGTTGTCTTGAAAAAAATGGATAAGAAGCTTCTCATCGTAGGTACATGCAGACATCTTCCTACAGTACATAGTCAGATGTTTCTTTGACAGACTGGTTCCTTGGTATTTCGAATTCGGGAACCTTGAATTTGGGAGGGATGACCACGTCCCGGTACCAAGCATAGATCGGATGCATCTTTGGCTTCATAAGCGTTTCCCTCAATTGCCCGGATCTGTCCTCTGACCACTTCCATTTTTCTCAGATCTTCACTTGAAGGATGGTTTGGGTTTTCCTCTGACATGTGGTGATGGTGAGAAGACGGTATGTATACAGGGCGAGGCCCTTGGGTGAACATAGGGTGCGTTTCCCCAACGACTGCTTGGTAGGCTTGTGAGGTGGTGTTTGGAATGGCATAGGGGATGCCTGGGTGTTCTGAGGGTAGGTTGTGTGTTTGGGTTTGTATTTGGGCTTGTGTTTGGGTTTGTGTTTGGTTGTATGAGGGTGCATACCCATGAGGAAACCCATTGTGAACCCCTTCTGTTTGCGAAGGTATGTTTAATGGTGGAGTGAAGCCAAGAGGGTGTGTTGGGTCGGTTGGTTCTCTTGGCAAGGGTTCCGTCGCCTCTTTCTGTTTAGACTGCTGGATGGTCTCTATTAGCTTGGCCATCTGTTCCTTCAGTGATTTGAGCTCATTTCTTAGCTCCTCATTTTGTCTCTCCAACTCATCCATGATTCTTGATTGTGCTCGAGTTCTATAAGGATGTCGAGGAAGCTGTGTTTCTCCAATTTTCTGGTGAAGTTACAAATTAATTTTTGTGAAATAATTTGAATGCAACAAAACGTGAATGATAGAGATGTTGATGCACAATGAGTGTGAATGTGTGGAATGATTTTTGAAATCTATTTTTTTTTTAGATCTATGAATGAATGAATGAATCAATGCTATGTGCAAATAATTTTAAGAGATTTGAAGTTTGACTATTTGAAAATAAATGAGAGTTGTTTTATTTGTTTTTAGCAATATAATGTACACTCAATTGATCGGGCTTGACTCTCTAATGGTCCCCAGTGGAGTCGCCATCTGTCGCAACCGTAATTCCGACGAGACGACGAACTCGCTAAAATTTTAAAAAAAGTAGATTTTGATGATGTGGATCGTTTTGATCAATGTGGAGTCGCCACCAAATTTTTATTTAAGGGAAAAAGATTTGGAAAAACCCTGGATGAGATTTAGGTTCGGGAGTCGGTTACGAGTGGGGAAGGTGTTAGGCACCCTACTCGCCTGTTCCGAAGAACAGTACCCTTAAATTGAGTGTGTGATTATTTGAAAATAGTTTGATCCCTTTTATTAGAGTGAAAATAAATACTTGATGGAGGTTAGCCTGACAGGACTTGATCCTGCTCCTACGTATTCCCCGGTGCAATGGGAAACTCAAGGCTTACGTAGTTCTGGTTTGATTCAAAGGCTTGACCTTCGAAAGTGTTCAATAGAATGTTTGAAACGTGCTTGAAGGCTTGACCTTCGGAGCGACTTGGAAAGTAATATTTGAAAATGGCTTGATTATTTTGAATGTATTTTAAGGAGAATCCTTAGTCCACATATGCACAGGATCCAAGACAACTACGGCTGCACTGGGATCCATACGAATTCCTAAACCCCGAACAGCAGAAAAAGCTACGGTTCGGCCTAGGGTTAAATCGCGTGAGACTTTAGGGATTCTAAAATGAAGTTTTAAAAGGATCTTCCATCCACGTATGCACACGAGGGTCAAGACAACTACGGCCGCCAGGACCTATATGAATTCGGAAGCGAACGAGTGAAAAAACTACGGTCATCCATCTAGGATCCATTGCGTGAGACTTAGGACCGATAAGCTTGATTAAAAATGGAACGAAAGATTGATCTTGATTGATTTAAAAAAGAATTTGATTTGAATTTTCTTGATAAGAGTTTGTTTTGAAGATTTGATGGAAAGAGTTATATAGAGTGATGGGGAAATTCTTTTGGGGTTAGTTTTATAACTATTAGGAATTTTGGGGCAATTTGGTAATTTGATAATTAGTAGAGATTTCAATACTTATTTAGCAATTATGGAATTTTATAAACTTAATTAGCAATTTTGGAATTTTTATGAATCATTTAGGAATTTTGTGAATTATTTTGGAATTTTGGAATTTTCATTAATTTTCTGTATTTTTTAGAATTTTATTAATTTTCTGCAATTTTAGAATTTTTTAGGGGTAAAATAGGGATTAACCAAATTGTCTAGGGGGAATCCTATAATTTACAAGGTATGGGACAGAAATGGTATTAATGAGAAGCCCAAGGGCAGATTGGGTATCTACCCTGGTAGGGGCATATCTGGAATTTTTGCGTTTGGCCAAGGGCAAACTGGTCAATACAGGGCCAGGGACATGGCTAGAATTTTTGCGTTTGGCCAAGGGCAAACTGGTCATGTGAGTATGCGGGGACAGATTGGGAATTATTGGGTTTCATTAGGGTATTTGGGTAATTGAAGATTGAGGCTGTTTAATTTCTTTTTAACATAAAAGGTTCTAGGGAGGGGCTCGAACCCCTAATCCAGGGAACTCGGACCACTACCAATACCACCAGACTGTGCTTATGATTGAATTCATGGTGCCTTGGTCTTAATCTAAACCATGCTCTGAATTATATTTAAATTAAATCCAAAAGGCAAAAGGATTTGAACCAAAAGTCTCTTATGTCATCGTGGCGGGACTATCCGCAGGCCAAGCCTCCAAAAAGCAAAACAAGGACGCACGAACCAAATCAAGAACCCGTATGCCGATATATTCACGAATAATATTCGGGACAACTACGTAGAAAATGAAGACGGAAAACTGGTGCAACCGATTCTAACTTGTGCTCGGTTTTCCCGCATTTTGTGATGCCATAATGACCATTGTTTCCAATCCACCGTGGCCCCCGGTTCCAATATAGATTAACGCAAGGAGTAAGCGGGTTGGAGATTGAAAGGGATATGAATATCATGGCTATGATCTGCATATCCATTGTGCCTAGGTTTCAGGCGTATGAACACATCTTAGCAATTGAGCTTTTCTACATAGAGACTTGGATTATGATAATAAGATCAGGTTCTACCTAAATGACTTCATATCCTAGGCTGCCTATCATTCCACCTGAATCTCAGATCAGACCAAATGAACTACAATCAGAACTTGGTGGTTTGAATCCAGTAATTGATTGTGCAGCAGTCTTGACTGAATGCTTCTAGATTAAGCCATGAGATTGCGATTTCCAATTTCTTCCTAAGCTTATAGACTTGGATTGTTATTTTCAAATATAAAGGAAGGACTAGTTTAGTCAAGTCATAAGCAGATTCATATCTCCCATTTTCCTGCAACTTCTTATACTAAGTACATTTCCTTCCCTGGTCTATTCTATCCAACCTCCCCTGGTTCTGCCTAACCCAGAAATATTAACATGTGGAACCATGGCTGGGAATTTAGGCTACAGTTGGTGCAGGGGGTGACCTGCTAGCCCATGCTCAGGCACTGTTGGCTCTAATAATTAGCCTAAATTCAAATCACGATTTTGCTTTCAAACACAAAATCTAACCTGCATTTCTGTTTTGATTCATCAATCATAAAGAATTAGAGTCAGCCACTGCCTTAGTCTTCCTGATTGATCCTATATATTAGGAGTAGGATGAGGATACTCTTTGGTTCATTCCCCTATAATCAGCTGGTGGACATGGTTCCAATATGACCAAATCCCTTAGCTAGTTTGGGTCCCTCATTGATCATTACCACTCTTAAGCCTATGGAAAGGGAAGGATGATCTTTTTGAGTTAGAGTCTGCCAGATGAGGTTCCTATGCTGCTAACCTTATTATTTGGCCAGAATCTGATCTAATATGCGTTTCATTTCTCTATTTTATCTCACTCATCACTAGGTATGTATATATATTGGGTTACAGGCTAGCAGTGTTCCTTTAGACTTAGTCTCCTATTGACTGGAATCTCCAGGATGCTGATATGTCCAATTTATCTAACCTGGCATTTGGCTAGAATTTAAAGGAATTGGCGATTATCATTTTTTACCTATGTGGAGCTTGCCTAGCTTAGTGGAGGACCTCTCGGATGTGTTCTTCTACCAATGAGTTTGTACTAACCAGGATCTCAGTAGATGAATCTTATGAATACTGAGTGAGGGCTTAGCAAGTGGTTCTGCTAGTCACGCCAGCTTTTAATGAGGAGCAGGTCTGTGCTAGTTCTCCTATGGTTGTAAGGCTAACTTCACCAAATCTCAGCAGCAGCCCAGACCCTTCTTGACCAACTAGTTATACCCCCACATTTACCTGGAACAATACAGGCATATTTTAGTGACAATACTCAGAATTTTAGTTCCTCTGGTACACAGGCTCTATTCACACAAGCATGGATGAGCTGAACTATTACCTACGAAAATCCCAGCAAATTATAGGCCAACTCTTTTGAATTGTTATCCACTCTTTTACGTTAATTGACACCTACTGTCCCAAATGTCTAATTGGAGGCCATCTAAAATGTTTTGTTGTGACGAGCATTTTGCAAAGGCAATTGGACCAATATATGGTGTTATGACATTCCTGCTATATCAGGACTCTTTGATGCAATGTCATCAACTAGTAATATGCTTCATATCAGAATTTAAGAGCCAACAACAAGATAAATGGATCACATTTGGCTACTTTCAGTGCGACACTAGGCTTTCATTATACCTGACTTAATTCATACAGATCCTATCAAGATGAACATCTGAATTACTCATGCATTCATTTTTTCTAATCATCAAACAACAACTAATCACTAAAATAATCCCAGCGGGAGTTAACAGGAGATACATTGATTAAGTGTATGAATCAAGTAAGAATGTCAACCTGTTTTAAATGCTAGTTTTACAGGAGACTGAACTTCTCTCAATCAAGGCTGAGGTTGGTTGCTAGAACTCAATTTGCCACCACAGAAGATCCTAATTGGCTTCCAACTAGTGGCTGATGCCAATGGCCCACACTTGCTAATATAATCAGCTCAACACCTAACATCCGCAGTTACAAGAACAGTCTTGTGACATATGATCCATTTGACATTAAAATCCAAGGGTGCCAGGTCATCTTGCCAGAATTATACATCAGGTATAGCCTAAGGCTCCTTTACACTAATTTGTGGATTGTATTAAGCCATTTACAAAGGCTGATTCTGATATGACAGAATCCATGTGTTAAACTCTTGCAGGAAAAACTTGCTGCTATGGTTAGCCTGTAATTGATCTATTTCTGCATTAGCCAAGGGTACTATAACAGGTGTTTATCCTGATTGCTCGCTACTTGCGACCATCTAATCTAATTTGGTCCCTAATGCAAGCACTCTAGAATTACTCCTATGCAAGGTTCTACGATGGTTAATTGATCTGACTTCTGATGACATGAATAAAAGGAGCAACATGTAACCTGATGTCACATACTTGGAAGCATAAGTCAGGCACCTACCTGATTTGCTTCTCCTATCTGGCCCAACTCAAAATTCTCTACACTATTTTTTGAATACTGATTTTGGTCAATAGAAAAACTAGTCTTGATATGATAGAACCTACTTGGTGTGCCTTTGCTCTATGTTCTTATACGGTGTAACCTAGAGATTGGAGTTTTATCTTGAGTTCCCTAGCTAACATTCTGTGCTATGCCTGGGCAACAGGATTACTGATCAGCTCAGACGCTAGACTAACTAACGCTGGAATTTAAGATCTTATCAAGACATGTCCTTGTTCAAATACTAGGTCAGATCTTCCTTAAATTGAATTACTTTCGCTCTATTGAAAGATCCTAGCCTGTAGGACCTAGAGCTGGAATAAACTCTGAATGGCCCTCGGACCTATGACCTGTGAATACTCACAACCTGTAATCCTCAATGGTTCATACTAAGGAATTTTGTACAGTTGTTGGTTTTGAGCTAAGCAGTACACATAGCAGACATTGTTTTCACACTCTCGGTTCTTTTCCCAAAGAGATTAACCTAGGGAGAATGTTGTTCAGCTAAAAGGAAGGGGACCTAGGTTGGGTAAGGATTGTTGGAGTCATAACTGAATCATGCTTTTTAATAGACTCAAGCATATTCCATATTTTCACATAAATTAAACAACATGCAACTGCTACATTAATGATCAACAATGAGCAAGATGCAGTAATATCATTTAGATTAACTTATCTTATTTGTTGTTAATGCAATGAATATGTGATGAACCGAAATTTGCACAGATATAACATATAGAGAACAAGCAATGGATCAGTTCAGCAGTGAACCGGGAGAGAACAATTCAAGCAAATCGAATCAAGAATCACAAATGCGACCAGGATTATTACTCGAATCATCCCAATCCAACCAGCCCAAGCAGAGTTAATTCAAGAATCGTAAGTACAAACAGAGTTATCAACTCAGCTCACCATAACTGAACCAAATCAAGCAAGGCTAAATCACAAATTAGCAAATATGATCAAGATCCTTAACAACAACAGCCTTCATTCCGATATTGTCAAGCGAAACCATCAATTGAATAGAAACGCCATCATTCATGCGTCTAACAACAATGAAATCAGTCATGCCTACCAACCTGAAAGATGCTTGAATTCGGAGAGGCGGCACCTTTCTTGGATGAGATTAGGATTCAGCTACGCCAAAATGATCTCTCGACTGGTATGCGACACTGCTAGTTCTTGGAAGGAAGCTATGACTCTAGAGAGCCCCCGGTTTGTAGAATCGAAGCTTCAGGTTTGATCCCCTCCAATTCTCTCAAAACCTCTGCTCTCAAGACCAAGTTTTCACTCTCCCTCCCCAAAGTTTTTTTTCTTCTTCTTCTCCTCTGAATCTCTCCTTCAAAATCCGTTTTTCTGGTTTTTTTTAGAAGCAACGAACCTCCTCCTCTGTTTTTCCCCCCCTTTTTCTTTATATATTTTTTATTTTTATTTTTATTTTTTATTTTTTTTAATTTTTTTTATTATTATTATTTTTTTACTGATTTTATTTTTATTAATTTTTTCTTTTTTTAAAAACTTCTTATAATAATTTTATTTTTGTTTCTGTTACATCATTTTTATTATATATTTTTTATTATTACTTTTATTTTTTATTTCCATCGTAGTATTATTTTTTCAGAATTTTTATATCTTATTTTTTCCTTTTAATTTGGTTTTTCTTCAAACTTAATATTTTTGTTTTGTGTTTTATTTGGATTTAAGTCTAGAATTATTTTATTCTTCGGAAATTTATTGTCTGTTTAAATGTTCGTCTGTTTTCTGTTTGTCGGTTTAATTGTTTGTCTGTTTTCTGTTTGTCTGTTTAATTGTTTGTCTGTTTTCTGTTAGATTTTAATTTTATATTGATTTTGAATTTAAATCTTCTCTTTAATTATGATTCTAATTCATTTTAAATTTCTTTTATACATCAACTTCCTTAAAATGGATCTCGGACATAATTGGATGTTTAGACTTACTATGACCAAAAAATGAGTTACATCCTTTACATTAATTTAATTGTTTCTTAGAATAGGATTTGAATAGCTTGTACTCTATTGAATAAATTTCAATTCAATTTGCTGGAAAAAAAATTCCTTTTTGATTTAGGTAGGATTATAATAAATGATAACGTTTTTTAAATTTTTAATACAATTGAATATTCAAAACATCAATTTGAGATTTCTAAAGTGAATGACCTTCGGTTAACTTATGCACATGATTCATGATATATATCTTAAATACTTATTTATATAATTTAAATATTGATACACTTTTAAATATATTTTCTACCTTTATAATTTTGTTGTTAATACATTTTCATGTTAAATTTTTATTGTTTTATAAAGTTTCCCACCTTTTATATGCATTGATGTAAAATTCTAACTATTGTGTAAAGTAAATACTTACACCTATATTTTACGTATTAATGCAATTTGATATAAAGTTTTTATAATATTTTTAATTTGTAAAATTTCTATTCATGTGTGATGTGAATATTTACTCTTGCAAATGTTTAATAAAAAAATTCACAACTTCTATGAATTTCTGTATATGACTTTTTAAAACTCCTTAAAATAAGTAGAAGAGTTATTTGAGTAATATTAATGTAATTTTTAACTTTTATAAAAGAAATATTTCACACTCCAGTGTCCAATAAAATAATCTTGACTTCTAAAAAATTACACAAAATTAAATAATTTATTTGAAGAATATAACTACGTACTTGTGACTTATTATTTATGTAATAAATTACTTAAGAATTAATAATATCTATTTATTGTAAAAAATAATATTTAAAAATGAAATATGTATATATCCAAAAATTAAATAAAAAACTATCATAAATATTTAAAATATTTAAATAATGACCATTGTCCATTTAAACGGTTTGAATAAATATTATAAAATAAATTGATGTTATATCATGATTTATATTTCTCATGTTACCAATTTATAAAATACCAAACAAAATCAATATGAATACATGGAATTATCATAATCAAATTTATGATATTACTTAAATTTTAATTGTTAGTAGAACTCCAGTTTGAGTAATAGTTTATTTATTTATTGATTTTTAAGATGTTTAATATCATGGATATATAAATTGTATTTATAAATACTTTCTTGTATATATATTTTCTTTAAAAATGAAATATAAATTAATTTAATACTCAACCAATAAATTAATCTAAATACATCTCATTACATATACACGTAAAGTTATCTTCCCTTTAATTTGGATTTTATATTTTGACATAAATTTTTTACTCAATATTTAAATATTTCAAAATAATACATATGTTAAAATAAAAATATTAGGTTAATAATCGCAAATAATAATAATGTAATTATTTAGAAATAAATTACATTTCATGTTTTTTAATCATGCTTTAGAAGTGTGTTAATTATATAATGTGAAGTGTTTACATCTATCATTTATATAATAATATCATATATATATATATATGAGTATATTTTTATAACTTTTTTCTTAATATACTGTAAAGCATATATACATTTTAAAATAAAATTTTACAATTAATTAATAATAGAGAAAAAAAGTAAACAATTTACTTAGCTGAATAGTAGGTTAAGTGAATGAAGGAAAAAAAGGACAAACGTGTATTTTGACTTTGATACGAAGAATGGGAATTTTTTAACATTTGTTTTGTATATAGTATAGATGTCATGATCTTAGCAATGCCAAGTTGTGCATTTAAGACCGACACTTCTAATGAAAGGCTACATGAAATTTCTTTGAAATATTCCCCTTATCTAACTGCATTAACAACCCTTCTCATATTTATCATTAATGACTTCCACATGTTTTAAGCACAAAACATCAAGATTTTTTGAAATGATCCCATGTTGACATTTGGAGCATTTTGATGTGTCATCAGTTCATGGATGGAGGTTCTTCTTAACTATAGTTAATGATTACACAATCTTCACATTCACTTAACGAAGAATAAAATAAAAATTAGAAATTAGTTACAAATTTTCATCACTTGTATGGAACATTAATTTGACACAATTAAAAAATCTTCAAAGTGATAACGGTAAAAAAAATTTCTTGCAAGATTTCTATAAAGAAAAGGGAAGTATTCGTCATACTAGCTGCATAGAAACCCCCCACACAAGTGAATGAAGTTGTAGAATGAAACAATAGCATTATTTTAAATGTGGCCAAGGTGTTTTTGTTTCAAGCAAATCTTCCCAAAATTTCTGGTGTTTTTCCATATGACATGTTCATTTAATTAAGTTGCCCACTCCTAACTTTTTACAATTAAAAGTGAAAAAGATTATTCAAAACACAAGAAAAGGAATTAAATTAAGTTGTGGCACCAATGAAATTGTTTTTCGGATGCGGAGGTTGCTAGATCCAACAAATACTAGTGGGAGCTTATCATAGAGAATGGTCTCTTTGGTTGTAAGGCAATATTTTTCATCCATGGCACTTACTTACAGGTTGGTACCAAAACGTCATTTTCAGTTTACTATGTCAAAATTCGCTTTTATCAAGATTGATTGTCACCTAGTTTGTTCCAAGTTAGCTGCTGGTTTCATTCAATTGTTTCCTCTGTCTTCCTTTTTGCAACTTGCTCATACGCTAATTAAGGCCTTGTCTAAGTTGGAACATCTATACAGATACCGCTCAACTTGTGGGAAGTTTTACCAAAGCATCCCACATGATTTAATATAATATATATATATTAAAATTTATTAACATGTTAAATTTTAATATTTATATTAATTTAATAATTTTATATAAAATATTTAACTTTCTGATTCAACTATTAAATTATATTATAATATTTAATAAATTATATATATAAAATTTTAAAAAATTTAAAAATTTATAAATATATTATTAAATTATTGATATTTATATATATTTAAATAATATAAAAAATATTAAAATAAAATTATAAAACAAAGTATTTATCAATTTTTTATATAAAATTATATATATATAATCTATTAAATATTATAATATATTCAACGGATGGATTAGTAAATTATATATTTTATATAAAATTATTAAATTAGTGTAAATATTAAAATATTTAGTGTAAACAGATTTTATTGTATATATATTAAAAATAAAATTTTATATTATTTTTTAATTTAAAAATGTTTTTTATAAATTAATTTTTAAAATTCAATAATAAAAATTTAGACTTCTATTTTTAATAAATATTTTATATTATAATAATTATATTTTATTAGTTAAAAAAATGTGTTATAAAATTAAATATTCTAATTAATTAAACTGAGATAATAAAAACGGATATGAAAATTTAGATATACAGTAGATATGAAGATAAAGGTCAAAATTTTTATCTACGTATATATGTATAAAAATAAATATAAATAGTTATTTAAAATATAAATATAGAATAGATAGTATGTTTCTCTTTCTATTATTACGGTTCTCAATAAATTTTATTCGCAATTTTTTTTTAAATGAGTCAAATCCATCATCAAAATTATAAACTATTTAATTAGATTTTGATAATTTAATATTATTAAATTTTAAAAATTACTTTTTAAAAGATAATTTCTCTAAATTTAATTATTAAAAGATTGAGTTATCAAAATATAATTAAATGATCAATAATTATAATCTTAAATGATAAATTTAATTCATCCCAAAAAAATTTTATTAACGTAGTTAAAGTCATGTCAAACTTTATAATAATAACCAATTTTACATTATATATTTCAACTAATTAATTTTTATAAACTTTAAAATTTGATTAAAAAATCTAAATTTTAATTAAAATAAAACCCATGGCAATTTCCTTTTCTACTCGCATAACATACATCACACATGAAAAAGACCCTTAAAGGAATAATTTGTTTACACGCAAATGCACAATAAAAAATGCAGACTAATTTATCATGTCAGTTATCTTGCTTTCTTAACCTACTTCTTTACACATCAAATGTGCAACTTTGGAATGCAACCATAAACATCTCAGTACTATAACCGTCATTTTGTCCTTTAAATTTGTGGATGGATGCTTCCTTGTGCCCGGATGCTGTATCAGTCATGTTAAAAGGGCTACAGTAAATACTTCAATTTTTTGCTTACATATTCTATTCTAACACAAAATTTTTTATTTATATAAACAAAAATATGCATCTATATTTATTTATATTTAAACCTAAATTGTTAATTTTTTTTTTATTTTAAAAAATTATCCATCATTAAATAAAAAATATAGAATAGAATCAACAATACTTAATGAAGTTAGAAGAATTATTACAATTCTATTCTACTGTCTAAAAGTGTCAACATCGATACTGCTGCTGTTGCTTTCACTTCATTTGAATCAGCTTCATAACCGCGTATCTTGTGGACAAAAGAAACCTATTTTATAGGAATCTGAAAGGAATAATAATATATATATTAAAAACTAGTTTTCTATATTAGTGTTTGCACCTTTAAACAAATCTGATTTAGCCATATAACCTAGATTATGTATATTTTAATGTTTAAAATTTAAAATGAGTAGTGTTATTTTAAACTTATTTTTAAGACCAAAGTACAGTAGAATCTTAGTTGAAGTGATAAATAATTTTTTTGCCGTCAAGAAATTTGATATAAAAAAATTTGATCATATAATATAAGTGTTACAATTTGTTTGATATTTGACGAAAGAAATTTAAAAAACTAAAAGATACATTTCAAAAGTTGAAAAGAATGCATTGTGAATATTAAAATATTAGGATTGAAAAGAGAGAAAAATAGAGTAAAGAAACAGAATTACACATCTAGAAAGTAATATTTGTATAGTATAGAAAACGTATCCAACATAAAATAATAACTTCCGGCTTGCGGGTAACTTTCGTCAGTTCATTCCTCCAAGTGAGTTAAACGTCAATAAAATATGAAATTAGGACTAAAATTTAGGTCTGTTTGACTAGAGAAAATGTTTCTAAGTTTTTATTTTATTTTCTTTTTTAAATATTTGTATAAAAATATAAAAAATTATTTTCATTATTTATTATAGAAACCTTTTAAAAGTAGAATATAAAAAAGGTAACTTTCGTAATTAAAAAAGAAAATCTCAAAGCAAACAACATTTTGCTCAACTTCCAGTTGAGTCCATATTATGATGTTTAAATTAAATATTTTTTTCTTTTTTTCTTTTGTTTTGTTTTAACTTTTATTAGCGTAATTTTGAACTGGTCTATCTTTAAATTTGAAGTGCTAATCAATAATATCTATAGACAATGAGTTGTCTCTAGATCCCATAACCCCATGTCCAACTTACCATTCAAAGTTTCCAATTTCAGAAGGTTCAGAGAAATTTTGCAAAATCATTCCTGTTATGTGTTCAATTTTCAGCATCATTTAAATTGACTTTTAAGATTTGGTTCAAATATCCCATTATTTATTGGGTTCCAAGACCGACCTTGTTTTGTTATCATCTTATACTCACAACTTTGTCTTTAAGTGTGTAGTCAAAGTTGCATAATTGACATGAACCCAAAAAAAAAAAAAACAAAAAAAAAAAAAAGATGCATAATTGACCAAATCAAAAGTAAAGTTTCCAGCCCCCACAAGAATCCTTGAGATCCAGTACTATATATTTTCCTTTTTCATTGCTTCTTTCCTCACGTTTGCTTTGCTCATATATTCCTCATTGCATGAAACTATGCATTAGGAAGCTTGTCCATGCACAAATTTTCTAACAAATGCTTGTAGATCAAGAGTAAAAGATATTGAAACAAAATGAATTTCCCATCCACTGGTCCTCAAACACTTGCAAGAATTTGGTTCTATTTATTCATTTCCTTTCTTCTTATTAATGGCTATCAAGCTGAGACTACAAATGGAGACAACAAAGTTATATCTATAGGTATAATCATTGATGTCAACTCTCGCATTGGGAAAGAACAACTAGTAGCAATGGACATTGCAGCTCAAAATTACAATAACACTTCTAAGATCCACAAGCTGACTCTTTATTCTCAGGAACCCAACAAGGATCCCTTCAAACCCACTTCTCTTGGTTAGTAATATCAATCATTTGCTAAGAAAGAATAATTTTTTTTATGCCTTTTTGGTTTAATTTGGTTAAAGATGTGAAGTATTGACTTGAGACTATTTCTTGCAGCTGAAGAAATGATTAAAACAAGGAAGGTGCAAGTGATTGTAGGGATGCACACATGGACAGAAGCAGCAGCAGTGGGTGAATTAGGACGCCAAAATCAAGTTCCTATCATATCCTTCGCTGCACCTACCATTACCCCACCTTTGATGCCAATTCGTTGGCCTTCTTTGGTAAGAATGGCTAACAATGGTACTGCATATGTACAATGTGTTGCAGACATAGTGCATGCTTATAGTTGGCAGAGAGTAGTAGTCATTTATGAAGATGATGCTAATGGTGGAGATTATGGGATGCTAGCACTGCTGTCTGAGGCCCTCCAAGATGTTGGTTCAATGATTGAGTACCGTTTAGCTCTTCCATCGTCTTCTTATCTTCCTAATACTAATCCTGGTGAGTTCATTCGTGAAGAGTTGTTTAAGTTGAGTGAAAATACACAATCTCGGGTATTCATTGTTCTGGAATCATCATTAGAAATGGTGATTCATTTGTTCAGAGAAGCTTCACAAATAGGACTAATGGATAGAGAATCATCTTGGATAATCCCAGAGAGCATAACTAATTTGCTAGACTCTGTCAATAAGTCTGCCATTTCCTATATGGAAGGAGCTTTAGGAATCAAGACCTACTATTCTGAAAATAGTGGCGAGTATCAAGATTTTGAGGCTCGATTTCGACAATCTTTTCAGGCCAAGTATCCTGAGGAAGATAACCGCAACCCAGGATTTTATGCTCTGCAAGCATACGATAGCATTAAAACTGTGGCACAAGCAATAGATAGAATGGCCGGTGGCAATGGTAGTGGCAGAAAGACACTACTAGGAGAAATATTGTCTAGCAATTTCCTTGGTTTAAGTGGAAAAATTCAATTTGAAGCAGGCCAGCTCTTTCACAATCCTACGTTAAGGATTGTGAATGTAGATAGGAAGAGTTACAGAGAACTAGACTTTTGGACTCTAGACCGTGGGTTCAACACTAGCTTCCCTACAGAACAATCTTCAAATAGTGTTTCTAGGAACGCGGAAAGTTTAAGTGGTGTAGTAATTTGGCCCGGGAAATCACCGAGAGCTCCAAAGGGCTGGAACCTGCCTACTAAACAAAATCCATTGAAAATTGGTGTCCCTGGAAGAACCTCATTTTCCAAATTTGTGAAGGTGGATTACGACGAGCATGGAACTCCATATAAATTTAGTGGATTCTGTATTGAAATTTTTGAGAAGATTTTAGGCCTTTTGGAGTATGATCTGCCATTTCAATTTTATCCTGTCAATGGAACCTATCCCGATCTGGTTCAACTTGTCTATAACAAGGTAAAACTAAAACCTTAATCATTTTTCTGAGCAGATCCTCTTATTTCTTGTATATATTTTTAAATATACTTATATTTTGCTACATTACACGCCATAAATGGTCAATATTCGGTGTTTTTTAATGTGGTTTTCCTACCTTTCAGTTCCCTATCTGCTTGTGTAACCTTTTGTATTTTCCTTGTGGTGGTGGGGGGATAAATAAATAAAATCTTCACTTGTATAAATGCAATGTTGACTCTGGTTAATCTTGAATTTTAGGTACCACTCCTTTTTTTGTTTTATCTAGACCTTTGCTTGCTTTACTAACCTAATACCTTTATGGTTGTCAGACTTATGAGGCTGTTGTTGGCGACATGACCATAATAGCAGAAAGATTGCAATATGTAGATTTTACCGTGCCATATGCAGAATCAGGATTGTCAATGATAGTTAAGGAAAAGTCCAAAGAATCGGCATGGATGTTTATGAAGCCCTTCACCTGGCAACTGTGGACAGTAACTGTTACTATCTTGATTTACACAATGTTAGTAGTGTGGTACTTGGAGCGGGAACCCAACCCAGAGTTTCATGGGAACTGGAAAAGCCAAATCAGCATTGCTCTTATGTTTACTTTCTCCTCTCTATTCTTTGCTCACAGTGAGAATCAACCAAATAATTCAATTAACACCATTGATCAACCAAGTAATAAAATGTATAGCAATTTAATGTTATTGGTTTGATGCTGCAGGGGAGAAAATGTATAGCAACTTAACTCGGGTGGTGATGGTATCATGGCTGTTTCTAGTTTTGATACTTAACTCCAGCTACACTGCTAGCCTTTCTTCAATGCTCACAGTACAACGTCTGCAACCAAATGCAACGGACATTGAGTGGCTGAAGAAGAACAACGTGAAAATTGGTTGTGACGGAGATTCATTTGTTAGGAAATACCTAGAGAAAGTCGAAGGATTCAAGCCAGATAACATCATAAATATGAACAATGAATACAGTTATGTCGATTCATTCGGAAATTATTCAATATCAGCTGCTTTTCTCGAACTCCCTTATGAAAAAGTATACATCAATAAATACTGCAAGGGGTACTCTGGCTCTACACCTACCACCAGATTTGGAGGACTGGGATTTGTAAGCATCAATAAAATTCTTCTAAAAACTACGATTATATGTTGATTTAACTTTTTTTCTATAAGGCAACAAAACCAAACGCCATTCTGATAATATAGTATATCCTGAAGCTTAAAAGAAAAGCTTAATTGTGTTAATGCCATTTATCTTTCACAAAATTAGTCCATCCGTTTCCGCTAATTTCCTACGAATCCTATGATGCAGATGTTCCAGAAAGGTTCTCCCGTGGCCAGAGATTTTTCTAAAGCCATATTGCAGCTCTTAGAGCAGGGAGAATTGAAGAGGTTAGAAGAGAAATGGTTGAATCCTGCAGGCGAGTGCTCCAACTATTTGACCTCCGATAGCACAGAAAGTTTGAAACTTGGAAGTTTCTGGGTTCTCTACGTGATTTCTGGTGCCACGACTACCATCTGTTTTCTACTTTCTACCATCCAATCGCTAAAATCTAGTCAAACACACCAAGACGAGATACAAGAGCGTAATGGCTACCTAAGTGATGAGAGCCCATGGAAACGGGCTATTATAATAGCTAAGCTGATTTATAGCAGAAGGCACAACAAAGCTGGTACAGCACAGCAAGAAGCTCCTAATTGTTCTCCCAGATTGGAGTGTATCAGCACCGCCGACATCGCTCAGCATCAGCATGCAATTGCTCCTCAATTACCAGAAATCATAACGGTGTCATCGCCACCAACAGTTACAAATGACAACTCTTGATCAACTACTAAATATAACCAACAAGCAGCTTCATCCACCTCTAGATCTAAGAACGTAACTCAAGGAAGGGAGCAGATATGCATAGTATTTCAGTCAAGTCTTCTTTTTTGGTATCCTGCTTCTGTACCTTATTCATTAGCATCTTTTAGGGATTCTAATCATAACCGTTCCTGAATTTTAGAATTAAACGAATCTTGTAAATTCCTTATTGTGATGGGTTGAGTGAATGCATTAAGATTGACATTGTTAAGGGACAATTGTACAGAGAGCCTAACCATTTAAATTTCATATTGCTTGAAACGGGTAACATTTTCCCTGGTGAGATATGGTCTTCATATAAATGCACTCGTCATTAAATTACATGCATACATACCAACGAGCATATGTTTCGTCAGCTGGTCCTCATCTGCTTGCAACAAAAGGATTGGAAAAGGATCAATAACTCAGCATTCTACATAACAAGCTTTGTAGAAAGTACAACTAAATTAAAATCTCATCGTCCCTATAATCAAAACTTCCTCTGACAAAGAATTTTAGTACAGTAACAGGTCCTATTCGTATTCTGGTACAGTCTGGTGAAATCTGATGTTTTCTACATCATATCGGCAACAGTGTTACCGATACCCTCTCCCTCTTCCACGACCACCCCAGCCCCGGCCTCTGCCCCTCATACCCCCTCTCCCACCACCAGATAATCCTTCCAGCGCTCTATTGACAAGTTGATTTTGCAAACCACCAGCACCTCTACCCTTCTTTGGTGCAATATTGTTGGACCCATTGGCAGCATTAGCAGGCCGTTTTGCTCTGCAGAAGTATAAACTAAATAGATAAGTTGAACAATTCCAATTTCTGTCGCCCCAACGCCCCATCCAAATTAGATCTTTAAGAAATCAATTTTTTGTATCCAAACTGTCAATTACAGCAAAGGATCACTAGTAGGGACAATGAAACAAGTTACTGTGAAAAGGGAGTGAGTTTGGATAAGCTTTGTTAAAAGGTGCTTTTATGGTATAACTTTCTTGGAACTTTTTCCAGAAGCTACTTTTTCAAGCATCTGGAAAAATGGACGAAAGCAGATTTTAGGGTTTTCTTTTTTGTTTTCTTGAAAAAGTTCTTTAATTATTAAAAAAAATTCATTTTTTTTATCTAAAATTACCTTATTTTATTAAAAAAAAAAACGCCCAAAAAAAAGCTCTAAAATGATCTTTAAGAGCAAAGGAAAAGACAATATACCCAGAAGCTGGTGTAGTGGATGATGCACTTTTTGTTGCTTCTTTCCAAGAAAGGTTGATTCTCTTATCTCCAATAAAAGAAGGCACTTTAGCATGCAATGGCTGATCACACAAAATAAACAGTTAAATAATTAAGAGAAAAAAGGGAGGAAAAGCAATTAATTAAAAATCATGCAGGCAATAAGTCAATAACTCATTTGCTAAAGTCAAAAAGGTTGCATCCTTCTTACCTTTGTCATTGTCAAAATGTTATTGCAGGTCCGCAACCCAGTTGTAGCATTCTGCTTTTTAGTTTTCTGCAAAATCAAGTAAAAAAGCAAGCATATGTCATAATAAGTGAAAGGCAAAACAAAGAACCATCAAACAAGCATAACTCACAATTTTTTCCTTTTCTTCATCAGTCTTAGCATCTGCCAAAGCTTTGTTGTTTTCAGCCATTCCTTGAGTTAATTTCTTGATTGTAGCCCGGGTAAACTCCTCCACATTATTCAATCTGAAAAATGAAAATAAACCAATAATGTGACAAGAAAATTATAAAAAGAAAAAATACTAACATACCCGGCATAGATAAATATAAATGGGTGGTAACACAAAGAAAAGTTTACTAGACAATGGAATAGTTGCAACCAGTCAAATCAAGTACTTTCACCTTTCTCACACTATTGTGAACTTGCTAAATATTGAACAAGTGAGATCCATATTACAATGACATAAAGACTGTCAGAACAGGAGTGAACATTTTCAGGACCAAACCAGATTCTGTTACTAACATGTATGAAGTTTGTTTATTTTGATACTCTCCACAAATAGCCTGATAATCGAAAAATCTTAATTGGATCCCGCTGCTCATTGCATGCCACATACAATTCTAATGTCTTCGAAACCTATCAGACATTGCTTTAGGTTGGGACCATATCGACACCCTCACCAGTAGTGAACTCAATAAGAGAATTCCGAGGGAAGAATGGTGGAATTGATGCACCCATATCTGAAGAACGGTGGAATTATTGAGGAAGAATGCAGAAATTGCATTGAGAAAGTAAAGGGAAGTAGCATGAATTTTCATATATTGAATCAAGCTAATCTGTCTGTTCCTAACTAGAAAGAAAAACAAAAGGGATAAAAAAATTTACAGGCATAAATACAAACTTAAAAGAGGATATAATTCAATAAGGAGATCTAACACCCTGACCATATAATATCTAAACATTTGTTCAACCATACTATTTCATGTTATCCACCTCAATGGAACCATATCATTGGAATAACTACATATTCAAGAATATTCATTTTTGTAACCCATATCATCGTCCAAACTTGGAATAGTTACAAGCACAAATGTTAAGAAAGTTACAATAACACCTCAAAATTTGAACAGACAGGCAACAAGCCTAGAATAGAATCAAACTAATGCAGTCTAATCACTCCAAAACTTGATAACCAATGCAAAACTATTACTCACTGACCTAAACAGTTACTGGATGCTACCCAAGAATACCAGAAAGAAAAAGTATTAAGCTAATGTATTGAAGTATAACACCACACCTCTACCACATCATCTCAGGGACAAGCATATTTGAACCTTACATATAGAAGTTTAAAAACACCCCACAGATTACACAGAAAATTATGGTAGAATTCTTAATCTAGTCATGTGCCAAAGTAAATGATTTACAAATGTGCATCCAAAAGAAACCCCTTCAGAACTTTTACCCCCTAACAAGAGTGTATGTCTGAGTTTTTTTAGAGGAAACAATCTTTTTTCTCTCTTAACTCTCCCAGGAAAATACTAAAAAAAAAGATTATTTCCAAAAAAGCTTCTACCAAATATACACATAATAAGTTCACTTTGCTTATCTGGCATAAATTAACAATATTAGCCCCTTAAACAAGTTATTGGATTCGATTCTAGCTAGTGGTTTTTGATTGGTAGATCATTTGTAGTATTGTAGCAAGCCTTCTTCAACAAGGCTTGTGCCATGCCTTAACCTTGGAATTGGGAAATCTCCCCCGTGAACTTTTTGTGACCAAAAAAAAAAAAAGAAATATCTACTTGCATAAATGAAAACAAACTAAATTATCATAGAAATACAAACAAAAGAATAGGTGAACACTTTATTATTACAATATACAATTTATCAAAAGAAAGATGATACCTCTCAGTAAAGTCATTATAATGATCTGAAAAGTCCTCCCCAAGTCTATCAGATGGTTGGCCAGTAACAATTTTGTATCCACATAAACTATTTGTCGCATTAGGAACCTACATCACCAAATTTAAATGTGCACTGCATATATAAGTGATTCACAACAGTGAGATATTATCTTAAAGCTCGGATAAAGGTAAAGTAACCACCTTATGAGCTAGGTGATGAAATGTGTACAACAAGCACTCAACATACGTAAAATTCATCTCTTCTCCAGTCTTCTTCCAAGTCATGTATTTCTGAAAAAGCAGACAGCTTAATGAAAAGAGAAGGTAGATGATACTAAATCATCTTTAGTTAAATGAAATATAAAATAAATTGATATGTCAATCCTTGACAGATTGTGTTTAAATTGACTCAATTCTCCAAAGTTCATTCACAACAGTTAACTACACTGAGCTTTGACTCAAATAAGAAAACTTAGTTGTGTAGAATTTGAGTTTACATCATTTTATTTTGTTAACGGACTAGATTGAATCATGGAGATTAATGTGATCAAGTGGTGCAAATAAATTTTTAAAGACCAAGGTAATATAAGTTTTCGGTGATCAAACATTAATTTGCGAAAAATATAATGCTGCAGACAATGAGCAGGAATGGAGGTGAAATAAATGTATAACATTATGAATTTATAACCGCAAATTTATAAGATGACCCACAAGTCTTAACAACAGGCACTTCATGAAACAAAATGAACATAAGACTAAACCAAGCTAGCCACATATCCACTTTTGTTAGTTGATAATATGCTTGGAAATAACAGCATATATTAGAATAAAGTAAACAAGAAAATTTGATGCTGACACACCAGGGAACATACTTCTATATCCAACACATTGATAAGAGCAAATGAAAAAATATACAATTCCATCCCAAATAGTGATAATCTGTGTTGATTTGATCCCCAAAAGTTCACATGTATATAATTGAGTCTCTAAATCTGTCAACTTAGTAGTCTTTCCACTTCATGACAATTTAATCCTTGAATTTGTCAATTTCATGACAAATTTAGTTCCCAAATTTGGTCAACATAATGTTGAAAGGACTAATTTGTCAAGAAATTGACAGATTTAGAGACTAAATTGTACATACATAAACTTTCAAGGACCAAATCAATACAAGTTGCCACTTTCAGGGGTGAAATTGTATGTTCACTAGTACCAGTTTTCAACAAGAGGTTTACCTTCAGCAACTGAACAATAGAAGGAAGCATTTGGCGTGAATCTTGCGGTGTTGTGTAAGGTGAAAATTCAGCAAGGCTTCTGAGTAAATCTACTTTCCGTTCTCCAGGAAGCTGAAGGAATAAAATAATTAATATGAATAGATTTCTCAACAAAAGGAGGGAAAACTCAGTTAAAGAAAATTAACATAATTCCACCAAGATTCTATTAATCAAAACATTCACCAGTCATTTGAAGATCAAGAATGCTAATCAGTAAAACTACCATAGATAAAGACTCTTTATTGATACTTTATCTGAATAAATCAAAACAGCTTAAAATTGCACAGCTGAGCACTTATGTACTGAAGTTGGAACAAGAAAATATGCTAAGTTCAGAAGGAAATGTTTTTTAAATGGTGCCTGCTAAAGATAAAGGAATAAAAAGAGTTGCTTAAATTAATATCTGACAGTTCAACAACCCCCAGCCATAGAGTTGCTTTGAATACTGGTACATACCACTTCTAGTTATCACACAATTTATTGCAAATAAAATGTTAATTCATAGAGAACTAATCAAAAGACTGCTAATCTAAATGGAGAAATTATCCGATGCAATGCATAGAAGTGGCCTATTTCACATTAAAGGTTGACAGGTAAACATATCTACATAGTATTTTAAACCATTAGACTGTAGGTGACTTCAATATTATTTTAAAGATACTCAAAATTAAGTGTGCAGGGTACTTCATGATGTTAATATTTCATATTATATAACACAGGAATGGGATAAAGCTTAAAGTCAGTTTAAAACTTCATGCTAAGAGCTTCCAAACCAACACTTATATATTCACATCATTGCTTCCCACACAATCTTGTTACTTTTTCCTTTTATATAATTCATTTAATAGACATAGATGAAAAGACTTGGCAAAGCAATAAAGCTGCTTCATTGCAAGCTTATGATCATGGGTTATACACAATGAAACAGCCTCTCTACTTATGGTTACAGGCTCTACATACTCTAACCCACTCTAGAACCCACAGTGGTAGAAGCCTCATACTGCCACTAGCCCACTCTCAAGTCATTTTTTTCCACTATCACCCTTAATCAACATTAATTATTATATCAAGTATCAATCTTATTTTCAGTCAAGACATCCAAGTTAAGATGATATACAAAAGAGAATATGATACAACTTCAAATAAATTATATATGAAGGTGACAAGCCCTTAGTAAACCACAAAAAAGGAGATAAATAAAAAAAGGAAAAGAAAGAAAACTCAAGATACTCAGGTACAAACCATTGATTCCCTTGATTTTTTGAAAAATGGAAAAAAGAGAAATTGGATAGCCACCTGAGTAATAAATAAGGGGG
Source organism: Canavalia ensiformis (assembly GCA_026541065.1). NCBI lineage: Eukaryota > Viridiplantae > Streptophyta > Magnoliopsida > Fabales > Fabaceae > Canavalia > Canavalia ensiformis. The sequence goes on from JAMKYM010000214.1 coordinate 298,716, forward strand.
AAAACTATCTTTGATAAAGTATGCCTAATAGTTTTCAGTTATTATAGCACACAAGGTTTGTGACATATTTAAATACAGGAGAGAAATATAAATCCCTAAAAATATCAAACAATCAGCAATTTCTTCAAAAAAACCTATTTTAGAAGGTATAGATTGTTTCAGATAATAAATTTCCTCAAATGTAAAGTTCCTAGAATCCAATTATACAAAGGGTTGACGGTGAGATACTTAACACATTTGAAATTAATCATAAAATGCATATCAATTTATATTGCATAAAGTATAAAAGCAAGATGCAGACAGTCTTATGCATGCCAAGTTGAAAAAGAAAGGAAGAATATTACATGGGTTGAACAAATAATAAAAATACAGGTTTATTCTGTCAAATTAAATGATATGAAGTAAATACCTGGTCAAAAACAGGAATTATATACTTGTTTATATAGTTGAGAAATTTGCTGCTAGATGCACCCCTCTGCAAGAAAAAAAGAGTTGTCAAAGAAGAAACTAAACAGAAAATAATGCTAGAAAAGATAAACAGTATTAACAGTTCGTACCACAACAAATGGAAGTGCCATGTGAAGGCACGAAATCAACCTGTCAATATGATCTGCATCTGAAACCTACAAATTACCATTTAAAAAACCATTAAATGAGACAACAAAAATAAATATATATTACTAACATAGCTTTTAACTTCTGTCATCCTTGAAGTCTATAATCAAGAGTATTTACTAATAAAAAACCTTATTTTCACACATAAAATGACTATTTCTGTGTTCAACTGGGAAATAAAATAACAGAAAGTAAAAAGGTAATTACATTGAATTGTGCATCTAAATCAGCTTGCCCTTCAATGATTCCAATAAGCTCTTTCATCCGCTCAGCTGGAGCCTTTTCTCCAAATAGGCTCAAACTCTTCAGGAAATCCATAAAACATTCAAATTCTATACCAGTGACATCTTCTAAACTCTGCAATTAAATTACCACAACAGATATCAATTCTGCTCGCATTACAAAGATCAAACACTAATAGATTGACATTTGAACTTGCAAAAATAATGAGTAAAGTAATCATGAATACCTTTTTTATGAGATCAGTTATGTGTCTTTCCATTTCCTCCTGGGGCTTCAACAGTTCAGCTTTAATAGGGAAAACCTATAATTCAGATATTAAGTATTCAGTATTCACATCCATTTTAAAGATGCAAGTAAGCAACCAAACAAACCCAATAATCAAATTGTCTGTTCACCTTATCTCTAACAAAGTTTATAACTTTCTCACGAATAGCATCATCCGTGCTTGGCTCTTCAACACTGCCAATGTGCTTAAACAAAGCCGTCAAAGAAGCTGCATTGACAACTATACTATAAGGAGACAACCAAAATGCAGCACTGATTTTAAATGTCCAGAATCAGGAAAGCATATTGTGTGAAATTGCCAAAAAAAAGTGTTCACAGACAAGGTTTTTGTCTAACTGTAACATTCAAAGCAATTAGCCTAACTCAGCGAACAGCTTGGCCTGCAACAGTTTTACAAAATTATTGGACTTTCACAATGAATATCACCATTGCTATCCAAAAACAAATGTTTTTAAGTTTTATTACCACTTATAGGCTACTAAGCAATCACCATATTAACAAGCTGCAGGTGGTCTCATCCATTGAGAAACCAATGTTTACAAAGAAAATGTATTTCTCAATGCACATCTTATGCTCACTGAATAGGTGCTCGATAAGACTAGTGTTAGAATGCCACTTTCCTTTTCTGGTTTATATAGATCATTGATTGGACAGTATTATTGTCATTCAAAGGGAAAGAGTTGCAAAAAGATTGAGACACCCCAAAAAGGTTCTCGAATTTGAGTTTCACTCAGTTTAGTATTAACTGATAAATATAGGGCATTGTGTGTTGGTGATATATTTGTGTTACCCGGTTATATAGAACATGCAATTAAGGACTTATTTAAGGATATACTCCATATTTGTGTACCATCATCATACTAGTGCAATACCCAAAATTAGAAGTTATTTATTTTGGTTTTACCATTGAAGGATTGAAGTTCATAACAAAATTTAAACCATTTAACCACAATAGTATTCTGACAAAGATGTTTTCTTTCAATATAAGGATATATCAAAGTACCTTTCACATCCTGCCTCAGCAGAGACATTAGAGCCTTATGTACGGCATCACGCTCCACAAATTCCTCTATAAAAATTAAGGGAGGAAAAAGAATGAAGAAAATATCAGAATCATGGCTAAGTTCTCAACAACACAAAAACATCAGAGATCACAACTTACCAGATCCGAGAATTTGCACAAGAATATCAACCATCTTCCCAATATTTTCAGGTGTATCCTTGCAGAAAAGTGGCAGCCCTCTAATTGCTTGCACCCGAACCTATACAGCAACAGAAAAACACCAAATAGAGGAAACAAATCTCAGCACGTACAGAACTCACAAATAATCCACAGAGAAAGCAGAGCAATGAAGATACAGCAATGAAAAGGACATTTTTTCTCCACTTCACAATGTTCTGTCTAATCTTATAAATGGCATTATTTTCCTACAAATGTATCCTTAAAAAAAAAAACTAAGTTTTGGTACAACTACTCCTTATTAATTTAGTCAGTTGAACAGATACAACCATGACCAAGAACCTTGCTAGTTTGAATCTTCGATTTGGTCTCTATATGTCTGCTAAAATCTTCAGGAAAAGCATTACGGTAACAAGAAATTAATGACGTGGACAAAATTTGATCTTTTTTCCATTCTGAACAGGACACTATTCCTTAGCCACCACACATACAGAGAGAATTACAAAGAATAGCATATGCGAATATATAATTTGAGGAACAAAATACAGACCCCAAGTTCTTCAGCCTCAACCAAATCAAGATGAGCATCGAGTGCAGGGCCAGAGAGGTCAGGGAAGAACTTGTAGAACTTGGGAATGAGCTGTGCAGCGAGCTGCTTCGCCTTAACACTCGTCTTGGCTGCATCTATGATTCCCTGGTAATCCTTCACATTCTGCGAAAAACCACACACACAGACTATAATACAACACTCCAAAACCCTAATTGAAAACCCCGAACATTACTATCCAAAACCCTAAAAGGAGAAAAGCAAGAACAGAAGAGCGAAATTCGGACCTGAGACTTGTCATTGGCATTGTTGAGTTGCTCCCCGTATTCGTAGAGCTTCTCGATGTAAGCGGCCTCTTCGGAAGGGTCAGTCATTGGAAGGTTCTGCAATTGCGGTTGCGATTGCGAAATCGAATGGAATTGAAGAACAAAAGTAGCTATAGCAAGCAAAAAGGGGAAAGCCAAAAAAAGAGGGTTTTGCTTTGCAGAGTGTTTTTGAGGGAAGAGATAGAAAGAGTGAGGGAGAGAGTAACTGACCTGAAAGATGAAGTAAAAAGGAAAGGGGGTTAAGAGAGGGTTGAGTTGAATGAGTTTGGAATGATTCAGTGATCTAAGGTCAAATTGCTCTTCGATGGGGACGAGTTTCCCTCTATACGCACACTACACACTGCACAGCAACGACACCATACTGTATCGCCTCTCCTCTTATCTCTCCGCCAACGAAACTCTCCTCCTGCAAGTGGACGACACGTCGTTTCTAGCAACCGCGCCATATAAACGTCAAAGAAATGCCTAAACCATGCTGGGAGATGGCACTTTTTCCAATTGCTCTTGTGTTGTTTATATAATATGATTAGTGTATAATTCTAGTTTTTTTTTAATAAATTATTTATAATAATTAAAATTTATAATTTTTTAATTCAAAAAGAATTTTTTGTCAATTTAACGTTCCATTATTAATTATGGATTATGTATGATATTAGGTATAAATTAAATAAAATAATATTAGATGTCAAATTTAATAAAATATTTATAATAACTAACAAACTACCGCTTTGTTTTTTAATTTTGTAATATTTTTCTATTTATTTTTTAACTTTAAAATTATAGCACATTAGTTTTCTAATTTTATTAAGTGTTTTTCAGGTTAATCTCCAATGTCAACTTCTATTATATTTGCTTATATCAAGTGTTTTTCTATTATTTGCACCTTACGATATTGGATGAAAATGAGTAGGAGCCACATTACAGATACTAAGTAGGTAAACATAAAAGATGATAATGGTAAAAATGAAGTAATGGAAAATATAGAAGTTGATGTAAGACAAAATAAAAATTGAAAAATCGATATTATTTAAAAAATTAGAAATTTAAAAAGTGAAATTACGATATTTATATATTTTATAAATTAAAAAATATTTTTATAATTATTATCATGATTGAATATTTATATTTAAAAAAGTAGAAAGTGTGATATATGTAAAATATAATTGTGTATTTTGAATTTGTAAAAATAGTTAATTATAAATATTTTTATTTAATGAAATGAATATGTATTTTAGCTAAGTTTCCTTAACTTTTGTGTTCTCAAAGAAATCAAAACAAAATAAGATATGTATAAAATTGAAAAACATAGTATTTTCCTACATAAGTAAAAAATGATTGAATATTTGTATTTAAAAAAGTAGAAAGTGTGATATATGTAAAATATAATTGTGTATTTTGAATTTGTAAAAATAGTTAATTATAAATATTTTTATTTAATGAAATGAATATGTATTTTAGCTAAGTTTCCTTAACTTTTGTGTTCTCAAAAGAAATCAAAACAAAATAAGATATGTATAAAATTGAAAAACATAGTATTTTCCTACATAAGTAAAAAATTAAAAAGTAAAGCATACCCATTCTATCATATCATTAAAACTTTACATTCAAATAACTATATAGCAATTCCAAACATCTAAATACATGACTATAAACATTTGTAATGATATCAGAAGTATCTAACAGTTGATACAGACCTTTTCAAATATTTGCTTCTACAACAAAAAGGAAAATATTATATTTATTGTAATATATATATATATATAAAGGAAAATTAATTTATTTTAATAGTAAATTTATTATAAATTATTCTATTTAATTTTTAAAAAAATAATTAAATTTTATTAATTTAACTATTAAATTAATAAATTTTATTATATAAATTATGTTTATAAAATTTTAAAAAATTATATTTTTATTAAATAAGTTAAAATTAACATATATTAAAAAATGTATTACACATTAAAATAAAATAATATAGAAAAATATCAAAATTTTATAAATATATTTTTATAAAATAAAATAAATTAATTTAATAATTAAATGGATAAAATTTAACTATTTAAAAAAAAAATAACAAGCTAACTCATGCAACACTTAATTTTAATGGGGTTAGTTTCTTTACACATAGCATATATATATATATATATATATATATATATATATATATATATATATTAAATAGAAAAAAAAATATAAATTAGTATAATATTTGTTTAAATATAAATTTATCTTTACATGTTACAATAAAAATATTAAAATAAAATTCATTTGATTTAATTTTTATATCTTATTAAAAATATTTAAATGCTCCTCAAATGAATAATATTATCAAAACATGAGTTCAAACACTTTAAAATTTTGATAAAAAAATATTTGAGTATTTATTTAATTTAAATTTTTTATATTTCATTAATAATACATTAAAAATTCATTTATATTAATCATATAAATATAAGTAACATCATTTTTTTATAAATACACAGCTTCTCAAACAATATCTTGCTTAGTATTATAAGAGATCAATTTTATTTATTTTTCAATATAGGATGAATTAATTTATTAAATAAAATAATTAAAAATTAATGAAATAAATGAAAATAAAATAGTAAACTTTCAGCATTTGAAATTGTTTAAAGTAATAATTATATTGAAACATATCCGATATGACCTCACCATCGAAGTTTCAAAAATGATTGTTAATATACTGTTATCTAAAAATATAAATAAATTATAAAACAAAATAATATTGATTTATTTGAATAGATTTTATTATAATTAGTCGCTTAATTTTAATAAAATTTATTAACAATTATTTGAGCGATCATTTTATATAAGAATATATATTTATGTTGAATAAATTTAGGGTTTATTATTTTTAAATATTATATCTGTAAAATTTAATTTTAAAAATATTGTTATACCTAGTATAATTTTATGAACTGAATATTTTTATATTTATGAATAAAAATTTATATTAAATACTCTAATAATATAAAACAATTATTTGTTTTTATAATAATTATTAAGAAAACTATTAAAAATTAAAACATTTCAATTTATGGGTTTAATATAACGAAATAAAAAGTAAGTTGTCTTTAACCTTTTTTAATTCTATCTATATATGATTAAAATTATTTTTTATTGATTATTAATATGATCTTGGATTACATAACATGAATCAATTCTCTTATGAAAGTAGATAAATGTAATACATACATAAAAAAAACTATAAATTAAATTTTAATATTTTAACCCATAAAAAATACACTTAACATTAATTTAATCTTCTAAATGTGTATGAAATTATATTCTTCCAATATTATAAATAATAATAAATTTCAATTTATAACTTAAAAAATTAGTTTGATATCATTTAAGAACTAAACTAATATTATAATTTTTCAATAATTTAATTAATATCAAGTAAAATTTTCAAACACCAAATAAATAATTTAGCTTTTCTTTAATTCAGTTATAATATTTTTATTAGATGCATACCTAAAATAAATGAAAAATTAATATTCCATATTGCTTAAAATATATCATATATTAGTAATAATATAAAAATAAAACACTGAAAAAAAAATGAAGATACTCTAGTTGGAAAAGTGAGTGTATGATTGTTTTTCTTCTGGTTTGGAATTATGAAGCCAAGTACAAAGAAAAGGGTCCAAGTCTTCCTATTAAAAGTGAAAGGGTCCTACTTAATATGCATTGACTAACTGTTATAAATCTAAGCCCTGAAGATGTATATACTGCTGCAATACTCTGCTCCTGATCTGTTTTCCTCTACCTAAATTCCAAGGCATATTAATTAAAAGGAACAAAAAGGGTGTGGCTCCATTGCATGTCTCGGTCACCCAAAAAGCACGATGTATTCATCAGCTTCCGGGGTGAGGACACATGCAGTGACTTCACAAACCATCTTCATCATGCTCTCAGAAAGGAAGATATCAATACATACTTTGACTATAATCTTAAAAAAGGGAGACACCATTTGGAGGACACTGGCTGTAGCAATCCGTGACTCACATATAGCTCTCATCGTTTTCTCAGAAAACTATGCTTCCTCAAAGTGGTGCTTGGATGAACTCCTCGAAATACTCGAATGCAGAAAACATCATGGGCAGGTAGTTATACCTGTGTTTTATAGAATAGATCCATCGCATGTTAGTAAGCAGACAGGGAGCTACGAGAGAGCGTTTGCAAGATATGAGAGAGAACTAAGGAACAATCACTCCTATGAACATAAAGTGTCTCAATGGAAAGTTGCTCTCACTGAGACTGCTAATATACCCGGATGGGACTCTTACACCTATAGGTAGTAAAATAATTTTATTTTTTGTGCATGTAATTTTTGAAACCATGTGTGCTTATACCTATAGGTCAAGTTCTTGTTTAAAATGAATTGCAAAATGAAGCGCATTAATATTTCCAATCAATTTCATAATTCATCTAAGAACAATTTATTCTACAAGAATCTAAAAATAACACATTGAATATAGCATATGGTTTATTTAGGCACAACCTTTATCTATTTTGAGAAAATATGAATAAAAAGGAAAATAAATCTCTTAAGTTTTATCTTTGCTGGTTGTTCAACTTGATTTGTGGCTTTTAACAATAAAAATGTCCAATTCTTGAAAGTTGTTGAAAAAATTTGGATATCATTTTATAGGTTGAAACACGTGACATAAGACGTGTGACAAACATTATACTCAATTATTTGTATTATTTTTATGCTTATTGTGTGATTCTTCAAGATTTAACAATCTCTTTTATAATAAAGTAAGGAAATAGAACAGGAAAGAATGATAAATTAAAAAAGTTAACAATATTAACGATTTTTTAATATCTCAAATATATTGAATATCTTTGAAATAGAAAGAATAGTCTCCTTTCTATAGGAAGTAGACTTTCCAAAAATTAATTTACTGATAAATGTAATTAAATACCGTTTAAAATTTTTAATTAAATTAATTTAAATTTTAAATTTTAAATAAATATTTAAAAACAATAATTAATTCGATTAAATGTATATAATCACATTTCAAAAAATTCAATGTATTCGGTCACATTTTAAAAAAAATAATATTTATAATCAATAATAAAAAAATAGTTATAAAATCTATAATTTAAATTTTTTTTTCTGTAATTGGATAGTTATAATAATAAAAAATTTAAATGGTTTAAAACAAGTAATTAAAGGTTAATTATCATAATTTAAATAGATAATTAATAAATTATAATATATTTAAAATAATAATTATTTTAAAATATATAATTTTTACAACACAAGTTGCAATCAAAGTTAAAAAATTTTGCAAAATGTTAAATATGAGCGAGAATAATCACAAGATATTCATTTAAGAGAGAAAAAAAATTAAAAAACACGCATATATATATATACATGGATATATATCTAAAAGAAACAGAAAATATAAAAATAAAAACAAAAGAAATAAGAAAAAAATAGAAAGACAGAAATTAAAAAAAAAAAATTAACGTTGACTATATCATCAAACAAACTATGGGCGTATATGAAGCTATTGTGATGAAATGCACTTAAGAGCTCCAAGTGCTCTTCTTAGACATAAAATTTATTGAAAAAGAATTAGAAATAAGTAATTATAATTTATAACCCATCAAGCACTTGGAAGGATTCAAATTTGGACCGATTTCATGAAGTAACCTTCAATTTGTCACCAAGTCCTATTCATCAAATGAAGTTTGTCAGCATCAGGCATCTAGTTTTAAATATTATGTTTGAGTCTCAGCTTGTTCCATTTGTTTTGTGGGAGCTTGCTCTCTCTGTTTCTGATCATCAATCAACAAACCAAATGTGGCTGTTAGGAAGGATCTTCGATAAGACCAACCTATGCTCTCTCAATAAACCTATTGACACTTCTTGTCTCGCTATGTCTGCTGTGAAACTTCAGTTCTCAATCCTTCACTGCCTCCGGTACTAATTCTAGAGATTTTTAGATTATTCACTCTACTGTTACTTACCATTTTGTTCTTCACATTTTCTTTTATCTATCCTCCTCTAGTATTTTTTATAATCCTCTCTATAAAACCTCTTTTTATAAGATTTTTTTTAAAAAAAATTACATTCTTTAACATAAATGTTTTTACAAAATTTTAGAAGTATTTATTATTTTTTATTTATTCTTCATACTTTTAATAACTTTGAATGTGATACAATTAAAATATGATAAAAAAATCATTTTAAATAAACATAAATTTAAAATATATTAATTTTTAAAATCAACATATTAATTAATATTATTTTATATTTTGTAATATATATAATTTGATAAGAAGAAACTTATAATACTAATATAGCATAGTTGTAACTAATGATTCTGATACATCTATTTTAAATATGTCAGACAGGCACTTACATAGATTTTAAGGCTTGTAAAATCTTTTTTTACATTTTTTTTTTGCTAATAAGTGTAAAAAAATATCACCTTATTTTACTCTCTCTTTTTTTTTTAAAAAAAAAGGCTGGTTTTATCTTTTTTGTGCAGATTTAAAACAAGAAATAAATCAAAATGAATATAACAATTTTGTAATAAGTAATAAAAAATTAAAATCACGTACTCTTACTGATTTTTACAATTGTACTTCATCAACTTTCACTTCTAGTAAACATACCCTCAGTCTTTGAAAACTAAAATGTACATGCTTTGATTTTTATTTCTCAATTTATATTGAACATATCTCTAATATTTCTTGTGTTTCATATTTCTTGTGTTTCATTAAAAACATGTTCATGTCAGGAAATAAAAAATGATAGTTTTGAAGATTTTTGCATCTCCAAAGTTCAAAATAAAAGTATTTTTCTAGGCTTCCAAGTTTCAAATAGAACTTTATTTCGTCAGATTTTAAAATTGATTGATGAGGTTTGATCTTTCATCTATGGCTATAATAAAATTGTCGAAGATGAAATACCTACTTTTATTTCATTTTTTTTTTACCACCCAACAATAATTCTACCCTTTTTCTCTTTGGTTTCACCCTGAAATTAAATTATTCTAATTTATAACATACTCTTTGGTTTTACTAGTTGTTAATATAGCTAGAAGATTTGCTGAACTTTGTAATTCATGGTTTTCATCTTCGCCTGGAAATTTCATTCTTAGGACATGCAATGAAATACAACGTGGCACAAAAAGACTTCTTAAACTATTCCAGCAAACAATTAAGAATATATTTAAATAAATAACTTAATTCTTATCAAATGCCTACATACTTTTAAGCTTGATAAATCCTTCTCCACCTCCACTTCTTTAATCATCAACTTCATCCTTTTCTGTTGATTCTATAAAGCCACCTGCAGCAAAGTTTCCATCAAGCTGTTCTTTTCTTGCTGAATCAGATACGAATGCATCATCAAGAAAAGAAAAACAAAGATTGACTGGATTCAGGCTATATAATGCAGAAAGGCGTCAACGTTCACAAGTCACTCTTCCTACTATTACCAAGAAGGTCGGAACGTACAAAAGATATTTGATTACCAAAGATGAAAAACCACTCTCCTAACACTCCATGACATTCCTTGTTTGTCTCCTCTCCTCTCTTTCCTTCATTTGCAACTTCACCCTTGCTCTAATCAACTCTTCCATTTTTGCTTTACTGCTGTTATTCAGTTTAGCAGTTGCCCAATTAAAAATGGTTATAAAATAGGCATCTCCAATGCTTGCAATACATCCTTGAACTCAAAATCACGTGCTTCTCTATTGAACCTCTCAACCGGCTGTGAGAATTCCTCACATCGCTTTAAACAAAATCGACCAGGCAGTCTCCAAAAGCCATTTTTGCCTCATTGAGTCATTATGCTTGCTGGTAAACTATGCTTATCGTGCGATGATCAAGCACCGAGGATCTCTGAGCTCCTCAAATTCTGTGTAAAAGGTGACAGTGAAATAGGGAGCTGCTTGTGTTCCCCTGGCCTTGTAATCTTCAAGACCTGTAAAAAGTATGTGTGGTGTCTGGACTGCATGAAAAGAAAGAATTATTATGTTTGTGAAACAGCAATGAAAGTTTTGAATTAATAAACCTTTGTATCAACATGTTTTATTCCAGTTTTTGTTAGTAGAAAAATTGTTAAAAGGAAGAATCATTCTTGAAATTTTCATCTCTTTATCCCATCCACAAATACCCCTCCAAACCAATAAATGAAAATTAGAAAGAAAAAAAAAAGACTTTTGTTCTTTCTCTCACCATCACGGAGATACACTGCTAAAATAAATTTATAATCCCTTTTTTACTTCTTAAATTGGAAGTTCCATAAAAAGTTAAAAAGCTAGAGGATTGACATCACCAGGTATAAATATGCATAAAAAGATCATCTCCACTGAGTTGACAGTCCTCTCAATAAAAACAAAGATAGGTATAAGGATGATTAGTGAGTAGGTTGACAAGTGGAAACAATACCCTCCTACACTCCTTGCTAATCTTAATAGGACAAGATTCCAACTTCAGGAATGAGACTATATCTTAAGTGCATGGCTTCTCCAGGTTCAGAGGTTCTAGTAGTTTTTGACCTGCAGCGTCAACATAAGATAGTTTCCCAGCAACATGGCTGGGTAATAAACCAACTTGAGAAGACATAAAGGTACAAGGCTTAACTATCTTACCAAGTATTGAATAATGTACCATACACACAAGTTTACTCTTGATACATTTATTTTCTTCTAACCAAACAAAACTTAAGTTTTCATTGTATTCAAAGATTAGGTTTATCTCAAAATGATTTTCATGGTCTGCATGTCCATAGCCGAGTGCATACAGAGTTTGGGATTTTATTTTTTGGATAGGTAAGTTATACTCAAAGGGCATCAACAAAAGTTAAGTGAAACTAGAAACTGTCCAGAACCTAGTAGCAAACTATTAACATATTTTTTTATATCTAACAGCAATTGAATCTCTTTCTCCAGGCTAGAGAAAGGCCTGAATGAGCTACTAGACAGGATTTTGCGAACTAGTATGTCCAAGTAAGTCTTCTCTCTGAGCATGGATGAAAAAAGTTACCAAATATGATCATGTGTATTTATTAATGCTTCACTTTTTGTTGATTTGTAATGGTTATGCTATTTGCAGTGCACACTTTACAGACCACATACATTACTGATTGCTTGCTACCCTTTGAATTTTCTATCTGCGAATTAGAATATCCCTACCTACTTTCTTTGCAGACTACAATAAAGTTCACAGATATAAGTGGACACATTACAATATCTTCAACCACAGTCCACAGATATGAATATCCTGAAGGGGAAAACATCCGTACCTATCCATATCCACTATCCATGAATAAGAACCTATACCTGTCCATGTATAAGTTTCATACCATTAAATAGTTTTATTGAGCTAAGCTATATTGCATAGTACATTGTGAGTGTGATTAGGTTGGTATGTACTGGTTGTAAAAGTCCTAGACCTAGATTATAGTAGACATGAAAGTATTGGGCAAGTGTTATGTATCACAATTATTCAGACTCCCCTTCATAAATTATACTTACTTTGGAGTCTATCTCTATCTCTTCTCTTTTTCTTCTAATCCTACAACAACAATTTTGTAGAATGAGCTTTTTCTTCTTTTTCATTTCAGTATTCATGTTCTCTCATATACTCTCCACATCCAAGGAATAGATAATATCCTAATAATGCCTATATACAAAGAGAAAAAAATAATTCTCTTCTCCAAAATTCCAAATACAAATCAGCAATCAGGTGCAACGCAGTTTTGTTTCATAACAATTATTGAAGTTTTTTAATACATTAGAGAGAGAAATTTTTGTCAAACCTTGAACAAACATTGTTGTATATCCACTTCCCCTCCATAAAGGAATGACAAAATATCGGCTGCCAAGGATAAAGAAAGCTGAGAACATGAAGTCTAGAATAGCGCAAATTCATAGTATTGATCAAAATGTACCATTCTGAAGCTCTATGCTCTAGCAAGTGATAAAGTTTTGCTTTCATAGATGCTCCAACATGACCTCTTCCTATGTGATACTGAAATATAACCAGTCAGATCATATGATTAAAAATACAATAACAATTATTTGGCCAAAAATTGCAAAATAGTTTTCGTAAGTTGCACTAACATTCCACCGACAGTGACAATAAAATTGACATAACAAAGAAGAACAACTTGATTGCTACTACAACAATTATCATCAGATTGCTATAAGATCAGGGACGTTTTGGCCATAACTTACTAACCACACAAAAGAGAAGGCAAATGTTTCCAATTGATCAACAAGAAGAAGCTTAATTAAGTGCACAAATTTTCTTTAGCTGTTTCCTTTTCTCTTCTTCCTGGAGATTACATCCAACCTATCTTCAATATTTTTCAGTCTCCAACAACTGAAACAAGTCTAACAAAAGCAAGTGGCAAAGAGAAGCAATAAGCTTTTTGAGACTACTACAATCCTTCTCTTAGTACAAGCTAATACTATATTATATTCTTCTAACCAGCTTCACTCACACAAACACACATAGTTTTGGCTCCTCCAAAATTGAGAATGTCATGTTACACTCTAAAAGGTAAAGTGCAACAATAACCATCAATTAGAAAATTAATGGTCGAAATTGTAACTACTTCAAAATTTATCAAACATGTACTTAATTTTTATTCTAATTTCACCCATTAATTTTTTAACTGCCCTCTGCCTCTGCAATTTAGACGAACTGGATCCAAGTTACAAATCAAACAAGAGAAAGCGATAAAGAACAAGTAATCAAGATCACAATAAATGAGACTTTACATCATCCCAAATTGAAGCAATGTCTTCGGGATACCGATCCTTCAGTCTCTGGACGTCTACAATAGAATCCAACGGCTTCGGTTGCAAAGGAGTGAACCCAGAGGCGAACTTTGATCATTACTTGGAATCCCAAGAAATAGACCCCGTTAATTTAGAAATGGGGTTCACTAGTTCTAAAATTTTATCAAAGTAAGCCTACTGGGTTCCTTCCTTTTGGATTCTATTGTGGAATCAGAGATTTCCAGAGGATCAGTATCAGACATTGCTGATGTAAGAATTCTCATTTTGTGTGATCTTGATTACTTGACTACTTTACCTAAACTTTCTCTTATTTGATTTATAACAGGTTATTCTTCTAAATTGCGGAGGCGGGGGCAGTTAAAAATTAATGGGTGAGATTAAGTCGTAAATTACATATTTGATAAATTTGAGTGAATCAATTTCGATATGTTTTTACCCCTGCTAAATTACGTATAGGAAAAAATTTACCATTTTGGAAGAAGTATATAATACTTTGTGAAGCTTTGAAAACTAGAAATTTTATAATATAGTATTGCTTGTACTAAGAGAGGATTGTAGTGGTCTCAAAAAAGCATTCTACCTTTTTATTGGAGAAGTTATTGGAACTGAAAGAAGCGGTCTCCGGAAGAAGAAACGAAAATTTGTATATATTAAACTTCTTCTTGTTGATCAACAGCCTATATATAAAGCGCTCTGATCTTATAACGTAATTAATTATTTAGCGATCAAAATTATTCTGCTGTTATGTCAATTTTGGCCGCTGTCAGTGGGAATGTAGATACAACTTCACGAGAACTTTATTTTTTAAATAATTGTTGTGTATTTTTAATCATATGTCTGACTTGAGTTATATTTATTATCTATGAAGAAGAAACTATCTGCTAAAATAGGAAACTTCAAATGAGCTTGTCAATACCTATGAATTTGGCGACTATTTCATGTTCTCAATGGCGGCGTATTTGTCTATGGAGAGAAAGTGAATATACAACTGTATTTGTTGTTTAACAAATTACATTACGTAAAAAACTCATTAATTGATTATGAAACAAGATTTTCGTTGATTGCTGGTTTATATTTGGAGAATTTTGGAGAGGAAGAAGCTTATTTTTTCTTCTTTATTCTTAGGCATTACTATTAGGATTCGCTTGGGGTGAAAGTTGTGAACTACTTTAGTGAAAAAGAAAATCATTCTCCACAAGGTTATTTATAGGAATTAAGAAGAGAAACTCCCAGAAGTGGGGTAGTTTATGAGAGGGGGAGTCATAGTGGTGTGATATAACACTTATATACTTTCATGTCTTATAGGTCTAGGAAAAAACCGGTATACCATTCAGTACTCTATAAATGCAATATAAGCTTGCTCCAAAACTATTTAATGTTATACATGGATACGAACATAGACTGTATTCATGGATAGTGTATGAGATAGATGCGGATGTCCCAGAATATTCATGTCTGTAGACTAGTGAATTGAAAATATTGTAATGTGTTTCACCTATCTGTGGTTTTTATTATGTCTGCAAAAATAATTGGGATTATTAATTATAATAAAAGAAGAAGAGAACAACTAGCTGTCAGTAATGCAATGATATAGTAAAAATGTGCACTTAAATAACACATAACCACAGCCTAAAATCAAGCAAAAAATGAAGCCGATACACATGATAAAGTATTTGAAAACAAATCCGGAAAGATTTACTAGTTTTATACTAGTTAAAAATATAAGCTATCAACAAATTTAGGAATTTTCTCTGTAGCGATGGAGAGAAGAAAATTCAATTGCTGTTAGATAAAGATATGTTAATAGTTTGCTGCGATTCTGGACATTAATTTCACTTAACTTTGTTGATACCCTTTTTTATTTACACTATCAAAAATAAAATCTAAGAAAGTACGCGAGAAGAAATTATGAAAATCATTTTGGATAAATTTATGAATATCTTTGAATACGGCGAGAAGATTTGTTTGGTTAGAAGAAAATAAAATATAAGAAGAAATTTTAAAATATATTATTTTTATACTAACTATTTAGATATTGCTATTTTTTTTAAATCTTCTGATTTATTTCCCCGATTATATTGCTGGAAAACTATTTTATTTGAGAACTGTGGTCAAACTACTTTTCAAGAAATTCTAGAGTTTTATTGTACTATATTAGTTCATTCTGTGAATTTTGTCTACATAGATACTGAGTAGGAGAGTATTTACCACTCCTTTACTTTTGGACTAATGTTTTTATATATATTTTATTGTTATCACCTCTAGTTGGCTTTTATGGAATTCAATTTAAATAAATTTATTTTTAACGATGTATCTGTGTGTGAAGAAAGAACAAAAATCTTTTTTTTCCATTTTTCATTTATTAATTTGAAAATGAATCGAATAAGAACACTCTACCAACAAATGGAATAAAGCCGAAAGCATTATTTTCACAAAAAAAAAAGATATTGAATTCAAGAACTTTTTTTTTTTCTTCTTCCTTTTTCTAGTAATATTTAGCTCTTTTCATCCGATCCCTTACACACAG